>OMLB01063688.1:13598-26819 GCA_900302555.1 Myripristis jacobus | reverse complement strand
TAATAAGAAGCGCACAATAACAAAGGTTTTATTTTGAAAGCTCAGACCAGAAGCCGCCGCAGCTCTGTTAGTTTAACAGAAGCTGAAACACACGGCGAAATGTTTTTAACTTAAATAAAAGTGCATGTTTTCCAGCCTGCGTCAGACAATGCTGAGTTTACTGACTAATGATTAAAAACCTGGATGTGTTGTAAATCTTAACCCACTCGGCAGGCTCTAATATCCCCGCACATCCTCTGCTGCTGATTGCTACTAAGGTGTTTCAGCATATTAGACGTATATCCTCCTTTACACGTTATTTCTGCCTTGCAAAAATGGCAGGTGGCAAAATTGCTGTCTTTTTTGGTAGTATGTATGTAGCCATACTTTCGACCGCTTTCGTCTGCTCAGCGCGCGACGTGGGAATATGAGGAATCGTTAAATGAATTGATAACGTGTAGACACGAACAATTCCGATGGATTGAGTCATTTTGGACCGGTTCCAAATGGGAACCGGTTCTCGATTCCCAACCCTAGTATCAGTATTAGTATTAGTACTAGTACTGGAAATGGCTCTAATGTCATGAATATTTTACTCCAGATGCAATCGGTCAAATACTTTTTAAATAAAATCCAAAATAAATAATTGGGCCACAGCAAAATCAAAAGTAAAGCAAAAAACAAGCTACTATTCGACCCAATGTGGTGAAGTTTGGCGATTGCTAGGCAGTTGAAGTTAAGCTGCTTGTAATTAGTCCCTTGGGGGTGTATTGTGGAAGACTGAGAAGTTATCTTCTGAACCAAGTGAAACAGAGGAGAGGTACTTAGCTGGGAGGAGAGGCAAAGCATGCTTCACCCCTCCAAAAACGCTACAGCACCTCATCTTTCATCACTCTCACCATCATCTGCGCCTCTTGGCGGGCCACTGTCATGCCTATGTTATTGGGTGTCTGTGCCATGCGAGCTCCAGTGCCGCTCTGTTGCCGTGTTCTAATCACTGTGGGTTGCTTGGCGCCGTCACGCCTACATCTCTCGGCGCTCCCCAAAGACCCAGCCTGCTCCTTGCCGATTTGCTGTCCATCCAGCTCCCTGCTGCTGCCTAAAAGAAAACAAATCCCATGAAGAACCCACACCGCCCAATCACCTTTCCTTCTTCTAAGTGGTCAGGTGTTCCCCATTCATCTAGGTTGCTAATCAGCGGGTGCATTCTCACGTGCAACAGGGAGAGGTGGACGCCACCAACCACACACACACACACCCATGACACGTGCTTGAATGGGTGCATGCACTTGTGTGTCCCTGCGTTGCTGAATGTATACATTGATGTGCTTGTACTTACGTGTGCATGCGAGTTTGTGTCCGCGTGAGTGTCTACTTGCATGCTCACTTGTATGGAAGGGCTGGAGTGAAAGGTGAATATGCTCAGGGTCGTTTGTTAGCAACAAGACAGACGGACAAAGAGCAAGTGCTTGCAAGGAGTCAGGAGGAAAAAAATATAACCAGCATTTGATTTAGTAGCAAGGGCTGACTGAAAGCGGGAGTAAACAACTCACTGATGGTTTATGCACAGACTGATTAAATGAAGCACTTATCATGTCTAACCATGCCTGCTTGCATAAACACTGTTTGCACAGGAAGAGCTGAAACTGAGGTAATAGTGAGATGAAATTCTGAAATGATTTTTTCTTCCTTTCAAACAACTTTTTTCTATCAGTGCTTCTGATTTCCACATTCTCTCTTTCTTCTTTTTTTTTCACAAATTTGTACCAGTGCACCTACAGCATTATAACAATAGAGGACTTCCAGGTGATGTAAACCCCTGGTGGCCATACTGGAGGTCCTCCTCAGCTCTTGCGAACAGTGACTGCACCATTGATTGCATTACAAATCTTACCACTTGGCCATCTCAACTGAACTGAACAGGCAAAGTTATTGTCTGTATTAAAGAAGGAGGTCTCTGGAGCAACACAATCAGATTAAGTCTTTTATTTTAAGGTGCAACAAGGAAACCAGAGTCAAGAACTGGCGATAGTCCAGGCATACTTAAGTAAATTAACTTGCTTGTCACATAGGTGTGTTTTGATCTATTTTCTGTGTTGTTTTTGACCGGAGAGGGTTCATGTTGCCATTGACACATCTGTGTTTTCATTAATCTAATCTGGTCAACTAACAATCACTATCCTGTAAACACACCTACTTGGCACACTCTTTCTATAGTTTGGCCATTATTTGTGCCCAGCTAATTCACCACTGGACCTCAATGATGTCTCCAGCCACAGCTATGAAGAAATTAGTGACAACTGCAAAATGTCTGTACATGAAAATACATCAAAACAAGTGTTGTTATTAATGAAGAAAGTCAAAAGAGAAGCAAAGTTTGTATCAACACAGCCCACAGGTAAAATGAGGTTTTCTAATAACTGTCAAGTGTATGACCATATGCAACATATCACAGCTTTTGTATCACCGATAGGATGGCCCTGTGCCTTTGAACCACTACTACATCCTTGTAATGCGTCAACCAATGCTTTGATTACACTTTTCTCAAGTCGCTGCACTTCATTTGGATTTGAAATGTCTTTTTTGCCCCGTTTCTCTCTGCGTGTATAGGTGTGTGGATGCATTCACGTGTTTGGATGTGTTCAGGCTGTGTATGTGTGTGTGTGTGTGTATGCACCCATATATGTGCTACCTCATTTGTATGTGTTTGTGTGCATTCACTGCTGGGTGTGCTTGAGCAATGTTTTGTGGCTGTGTTTTCGTGTTAGGATGAACAGGGAAATCGGGAGGCTGTGCACTGTACCACAGTGCATAGTGCATGCATAATTCATTGCTCTGCGTTGAGCCATAATCTTTGCTCCATGTACTAATGAAAGCCACAGCACTGCATTTTTACTGTATGTAAGTCAGGCTGAGTAGATAATGCGGCAAGAAAGAGAACATCACATCATAACTGGGTACACTGACTTCCACTCCTACCGGCTGCTATTTTATCCCTCCAGACACTTGCAGCCCCTTCAATCCAACAGTCCATCAAATGTGACTGGAAGCTAATGATACAGCACACTGCACTTTTATGGTTTTCAAAGCCACTAGGAGGCAAAGAATACCTTTTAAGTCAGTATACACAGATTACTGAAGGTAGGAGACATCTTGAAAATGGAAGTGTGGCCAGGGAATGGAGGGGTTAGGCTCTGGTACAAGAATTGGAGCCATAGAGAGGCTGGGCTGTTGTTATGATGGACAAATAGTGGCAGGTATAGTAAGTGCCAGTTGACAATCAGCGGAGCTGTGTGCTTTCAGCTTGACAGCAACACTTTTCACAATGCTTTTCAGATGCCGGATATGCGTTGTTTGTGATCGAGCCTAGCGAATTGGCCAACAAAGCTAACTCTCACGCTCCTATTTCAAAGAATCTTGATGTTTATGTGACGGAATAATGTGCATGTGTGAGCACAGCAAATCATTCTCCTTCTCCCGGCTTCCCCTCTCTCACTCTTTCTCTCTCTGTTTCTTTCCCACTCTCTCTCCTCTTTCCCTCCCATAGCCCATCAGTTCCATGGGTTTGGCTCATTGAGTGCAGTGGAGTGAGACGGATGCGCATGGTCGCGCTCAATAGCACCACGCTGCTCAGCATGGGGATATTAGTGTACTCTGCCAGACGGTTTGGATACAGTCCTCTGACCCCACTTGTAAAGAATCAGTTTTCTATCTGTCAGCCTCGTCCGTGTGTTTTTGTGTTCCACATCCAGAGGTGCCCAGGCAGGCAACATCCAGGGGCAGTAAGTGGCTGATAAATGCTGACAGCAGAGAAGACACTGAAATTATTGAGTTGAGAGAAAAATGACACTGAGGGATGGTTTCTTGAAGACAACTGATGCTTTAAATGTCAGACAGGGAGAATGATAGAGAGAGAGGGAAGCGTGACAACTCTTCTCCAAAAACACATTATTCTGACATGTTAGGAATGGAGGGACTGTGGAAAATAATTGTTCCACAAAGCACATCAACAGTGTGTTCTAGCGACACACTGTAACTTATTTACTGTATTGACAAGAAAAGTGAGGGGGCATTGTTTAGCATTGGATGTTAGTAAAGCTGATCAGCAAATCTTTGTTGACTTTCCCTGAGGACAGCTATGAGTCTTGTAGGTGTACTGGTGCTTGTGCTGCACTGGTACTCCAGGCTTACTCTTGCTTACTCATGCTTACTTTCTATCGGAAAGTAAGCATGTTAGACCTTATCAAAGGAGGAACTCGTTTTTGGCTCTTACCATAACCTTGATTCCATCTTGAATCAAATCTGAAAAAATTATCCTCCCTTCTTTGCCTGACTTTCGCACTAAGCTTATGTGACTGTGGGAGATGGCCTCATTATTGCAGGCAAAGGCTTTCAAGGCTCACCTAACACCTCACCACCTGAGGTTCCCTCTTGGGTGGTTCATGTCAATCGCCTTGCTGTCTATAAGGCAGGCAGGCTTTTGAGGCAGGAGCCTCCTGTGTGTCGCCCACGATGAACTCATGCATTATTCTAAGGCAAAATCCCTCTCCATCTGAAGAGAAGGGAGGAGGCCTTGAAACATGAAGAAAACAGCTTGTGGACGGAGTCTTACGGTGAAAGGCGGGCATGAAATGCAGCGAGAAATGACCAGCTATTGAATTTTCCACTTCTCTCCAAGTCTGTAGTTTCTGTTATTTTTCCACTTCTCCCCTCCGTGTATTTTTTCCTTACAGTATTTGTTTCTCCCTTTCTGCGTAGTATTCCCTCTGAGCTTGACCTATGCCAGCCTGTAATAAAAGCTGAAAAGAGTACACTCCTTTCAGCAAACCATATGTTCATCTGAACCTATGCCATGCTAGTACACTGACACAGAAATCAGGGAAGTAATGGAAAAAAGAAGCTGAAAAAGGTTTGTGAAAAGGTTTAAGAAACTGTCAAAACACTGAAACTTGGCTTGTGATGCAGTCAAATCCTCACTTCTATGAATATCTCCTTGGAGCATATATATACACGTTTTTTTATGGCTTTAAAAATTGCACCTGTCTCCCTGATGAAAATTCGCGATTTGTTTATATAATGGTATTTATTGCAATATGTTACAGTGCATATTTCATGTCAAAAAACATTTAGCAGAAGTTTCTTATTCCAATTTCTCAAGTAAAGTAAGTATTCAGTGTTTCTCTTGCAAAAGGTTTTCACCAGCCATTTTAGGCCAAGTATTTCTAGCTGCACACAGAGACAAAACCTGACCTGATCACTGTGACCCACCGGTTCCTCTGCTTCTGCAGTGCTTCGTGGGATACTTGGTCCCTGCAGCAGCTGTGTTCCAATTAGAGAGCCCTGACTTCTGTGGCCCGTATTAGCATTTCATTTAGGCTCCCCTACTCCTCACCTGGCTCCCACAGTGCGGTGGTCCCCCACAAACCGTCATCGCCTCGGACCACTTGGCTGAGACTGCCCACCAATCCCACTAATTGACTCCTGATCTCCCCACGGCGCACAGGTGAGCCCACACTGCATTAGCTTCGATTTAATACCCAATATGAAGTGAAATATCAACCGCACTTCTCAGGTTTTCACTCTCAGCAATTTGATAAAAGGGAGACCAGATCCGTGGTAAATTGAAAAGACGCCGGATGGGGGCTATTTATGAAGTTTACCTGCAGAGCTTTTGATTAGCATTCTTGATTCCCATCACTCCATCCACTGGGATGGGATCCTCATGAGACAATTATGTTACCAACACTACCAGAGGGGGTGAGTTATTTGGAATCTTTTTTTTTTTTTTTTTTAACCAAGATCAAATCACCCACCACAGGTCCTTTGTACCCCAGTGTGAACATCTATGGGCTCCATGCTGCTGCAGGTGACAGCAGAGGGGTGCCCTGTAGAGAATAAGAGATAAGTCTAATCACTGTTTCCTTGGGTTGAAGGCAGGGGAGTGCCAGTTGCTGCAGTCTTATCTCTGGGAACCATGCTACAGTGAATCACAAACACATAATGCACGTATACACACACGTACAGAGACACACAAGTACATGCTTGCACACTTGCCAGTTCTCAAGCACCAAAACATACTTAGAAACACAGTAAGTCTATTCCATCAGCAGCAGGGAGAGTCAAGGGAGACGGATATATACAGAAAGCCCTCAGCGTGTCTACCGCATTATATCAAGCATTAAAAGAATACTATACACAGACCTTTCATATAACATGAATGCCTGCGGCGCCACTGTTTAGGGGATTTTGATCAAAGGCGTAATTCCTCCTTACACATATGTAAAGACATTTACAAATAGTCTACGCTCATGTAATAACAAATGATTTGAGTTAAATTTCTGCTGACAGAAGTCATTGAAAATGGTTTAATAAAGGAAATGAAGTTCACAACACTGAGCCACTGGGAATCAAGCCAGGGAATGCCTTCTTGTCTCATTTGATTTAATTAATAGGGATTGGAAAGCAACAGCAACAACAGCAATGCCCCCTGAAAAATGCCACTAAACAATGCCCCTAAAGAATTGATTATAGAGTATTTCAGATGATGAAATTATGATGATGATGATGATGATGATGATGATGATGGGACTGCCAGTGAACTGCCAGTGGCCTCTCAAGCAGCCATAAGAGTTACTCAACCAGATATTAGATAGCACAACTACCAGAAAGAGTCATAAATTTGCAAAGCCATTTTTTACTTGCCAGATTTAGTGGTATGTCTCAATAAAAATCCTGATTAATCAAGTAAAATTAAACAGCATCAGTTATTTTGGTACTATAACTGAATGATATCTGACTTGACAATAACCTTAACAATTGAATGTTAATTAAAGTGGGGTCTGCTGTGAGGTTGCGCCCAAGCTTCAACGCCGACAAACCACTGTACATATTTATCACTGCCTTCCTCTCCAAACACTCCCCCAAGCTGCTGCTGTCCAAATTTTTGTTGTATCCACGAGACACTCTGACAAGAAATGGATTGCGGTGCTTTCCCGCCCCAGTAAACAGGCTTCCTGCTTGTGAAGGTATAGATAGGTTTGATATAGGATGCTGTTTAACCCAGAAACGACGCCGCGGCCCCCGGGACAGCCCATTCCTCACACTGCACATCCATCATGTAGGGCAATCGAAAGAACGGGATACGGGGCTTCCCCCAGGGAGACGAGGAGAGGGAGAGAGAGAGGGGAGATGGAGAGGGAGAACGGGAAGAAAAGAGAAGAGGGTGTCAGATTTCTCCCATGCATGTGGGTGGAGGTAACAATAGGCCCGCCTACCACATTTTCCCACTTACGTTGTTCAATTTTTAACAGCCTCTTTTGTCAGGCTCCATCATGCTCTGACTGCTAAATAGGAGAGTAAAGATCCACAGGGAAGCAGGTGAAAGCTTCGGGGAAATCTTCTGTTTAGGCTTGAAACACAAGATCTAGATTGGTGTAGTCGTGGTGGATTGGCGGCGGCTGTGAAGAATCTTCTGTGTTTACCAGCTCATTTTGATGTGCCAGACCTTGTAACAGCTTTTAGGTGCCACAAACCCCACCGGAACTATATTTAAAACACACAACAGCGCTTTCCCCATCACTGCGTGACAGCCACATACTTATCAAGTCTGCATACCTTGAATAGAGGAGCTGAGCCCGAGAATCATAACAAGTCACCTCTGCTTTCATTTCCTTCACACATGTTAAGCAGTTTTAGGGGAATTCAGTCTGTGCCGGCATTTGTCAGGTTTCTACCTGCTGCATTGCAGGAAATCTATTTAATGAACGATTGAGTTTGTGATATTTTTGTAATGTCTAACACTACATCACTTCATCGTCTCATTTTTAAGAAGATTATAAAAATATTAGTAACATTTGTCACCGGCAACACCCCTACTCCCCCACCTACCCACCTGCACACATTTCACCGTACAGGTGACATCTCACTCCAGGAGGGACCGACTGTAATAGCACATCTGATTGGTTGAGACATTAATTATGCACTTGGCTTCCCTTGACCATGTCCATGTCCCCCTCGGTCCCGACTCTCCGCTGAGTGCTCATTAGTGAAATGGATTACTAATGGATTATTAATCTAAGAGGAGGGAGTCTGCAGCGACCCAGCTCTGAACACCTGCAAACTAAACAGTAAATAGCAGTTTATAAACACACACACACACACACACACACACACACACACACAAATGCGCATGTGTACGCACACAGTGTAGTGACAGCATAAACATAAGCATATGAAAAAAAGCACAGAGATACCCTCATCAGCATATTCACATACACACACAAACAAGTCACACGTGCAGGGCGTTACTTACACTAAGTCTTTTAGGACAAAAATAGCTTGACCATTTGATTTATTGGTGGCCCAGTAAATATAACAGATATATCTAATTAGCTGTAATTAATTGTTATGCCATCTCTGTTTCTCTAGGTTTCGGCCTCTAAATGTATGGCCTCTGCTATGTCCTCTCCCTCCTATCCTTACCACCGGCAGATTTCCACTGCAAACAAATGGCACTGCATGGTGAACCACACACAAGACATAACATATATCTTTTTTGTGTAGCTGAGGCACCATTACATTTGCTTTTGACACCTAATTATTCCTCAGGAGAGGCAATTAGCCACCACACAGCAGCTAAGGCTGCATGATATGAAACATACTACAGTACACGCATGCACACGAGCACACTCAAGTGCAGAGTGTACACACATGCGGGCATGCTTACACTCACAAATACAAGCGCATAGACACATGGCAAAGAAACGACACACACACTCAAACACACACAAGGCATAATCACTCAGGAGCTGGGGTCCAGTGAGAGCACCGTGCACATTGCTGATAAAAGCATCTAAGAAACAAACCAAGGAGTACATATTTAGACGGTTAATTTAATCAGATAAATGTTTTTATTTTATATGCAGAGAAAAAACATAAATATAAATCTATGTGCTTATTCTCCATATCAAAGACAGACTTCAAAAGAAAAGAAGTGCTGTGCCTTCAACAGCCTTAGTGTGTCCATTTGGGGTTTGTTCGTTTAAAAATAATCACTGGCCTAAGCAGAAGTATCACAAAGGAAAGTAGGAAAACATGCAAGAAAGTGCTGTATTGCATATAAGCTTGTGTACTTATTATGGAAGTTTGTGGTGTCAAATGAGTTGCTCTCTGAAACAATGGACCAAAAACCAATGACATTTTATTTGTCTCCTGCCCTAAATATGTCATGTTGTTGTCAGTTGACTCACAACTGGCCTGGGCTTTGCACAAACACTCAGAGCTTATCAAATCTCCCAGCTACTTGCTAGGATGTCACTTCTAATCAGCGACCAATTACAAGTTCCAAATGGGACCAAAACGAATCCTGCAAAAATGACACGCCAGAGTCTAAGTTTGACTGTGCTCTTCATTAAAAATGAAGCAACACACCAAATAGAGTGAAACGTATGACAGGCTCTTTGGTAATAACACTTAAAAATACCTCTGAGGATTTGGCTCTCTGAGTCTCTGTTGGTCTCAAATAGCATTGTTTGTCCTATTTAAGTCTGTTATTACTGGAGTGACTTTAATGATTATAAATAATGAATTTTACACACACCATGTGCCCATGACAAATTAATTTCTAAAACGTTATATCCATTTTTGGGGGAAAGTTATTTAAAGATCATCATGCTTTGACTCATTCATTAAAAATAGGAATCTTTGTTTTGAGTTTGTGCAAGTGTCATCTATGGAAGCCATCCAAACAGACTTCGAAATTGCCCACAATTTTTCACACTTTGCTTTTCTGGGTTTCCATAATTATTCATTATAGAGGTTTATTAAAAAATTGTGCTGCCAGTCATTTTGTAAAAGTAGGTGCTTTACAAACGATAAATGTTATTTTGAGCCAAACTTTTCCTATATGGTCATTATTTTTGGATTATTGAGGCATGGTTCAGTCTTCTGCTTCTTCTTTTATTTGGATAACGTCTTGGAAGCTGATTAATTCAAACGGCTTCTTCATGTCAAGTAGAGATGCAAGTTTAGAAAGATACGAGGGAGGTCTACAGCTCTCCATTTGCTCTGATTGCTTACAAAGGTCTCTAACTGCCTCTATCCCAGCCAAGATACGTGGCCAAGATAATTTGGCACACAACTATGTGAGAGCACGCATACACACTAACACACGCGCGTACATGCTCACAGCCAAGAGCTGCCTTTTACACTTACTTTGGCAAAACACACGCACACGCACCTACACACACATACACATATCCATTCCCACACTCACACACACATTGTTGATTATTAGGGCCCAGTGTTTTAAGGATGCAAGGGAGAGCAGATAAAGAATTTGAATTCCTGGCAGGACAATCAGTAAAGGTTATTAAGCCGTTGTTGATGCATCCATTTGTCGTGGCTGTATCCAGCAGTGTGACATTTATCAAGTATGTCCAGCTAAATGTCACAGAGAGAGGTAGCTCACGTCCTGTTCCTAATTAGGACCCTGAAAGTCACACTGAAAGTCCCTCTCATCCACTCTTCTACTCCGGGACAACATTGATCTCTTTCTCTTTCCTTCTCTCATTCTTGCCTCTATTTTCTGCACCCTCTCCTTTTTTTCTCTCTGGCATAGCAGGGAGTGCATGTTAAGCAAACTTTGGGGTTTAACAATTGATTCTGAGATGGGGATAAAGCGCAGACAAATGGGGAGGGATGTAGGCCATCCGTCACGGACACAGGGCTCATTGTTTGCAGATTTTAACCTATGGGAGAGCTACTTTCTTCCCCAGTGGGCTCCACAAATCATAGGCAGGCAGGGGAGCACAGCACAGTAGGCAGGCCTGGCCTGGGAATAGTCTGAAAGCAGGACGGAGACTCAGCTGTAGTGAGCAAAATGCCTAGCTTGTACTGCTCCCCTTCTCCCCGCTCACCAGCCCCAGTTTCACTGGCCCATACATGGAAATTGATTTTAAGGTAAAGGTTAGAAAAAACACATAATCTATAAAGAAATATACTTTACTAATGATGTGGGAATGCATTTGGTTATTTTAGTGTACAGTGTACTCTCCCATTGATGTGAAATCAAATGGCTTTTGTAAATATGATACAAAAATTTAAATATTATGATAAGGAACTGTGTCTCATCCTTTATATGAATGTAACCGTTTTAGAGCACTGTGCTTTGATGTGAAGTGGTTTATGTAAATGTGACTGATAACAACATTTCATTATTACTAAGCATCCAAAAATGTTGGAACATATTAATACTTTCATGTCCATCCAACAGTCCTGGAGAGCCAAGATATTGTGCCTACTCTGGTGTTAATAAAGGTTGAATACATTTTCTCACAGTGCTTCATCATTATGAGGTTCTTTCTGGACAGAGTGCAGCTCAGAGATACTGAGCATCAAAGTTTTTCTGTCCCAAGAGGGAAAAACTGTCATGAAGTGAAATCTATCTTTATTGCTCAACAAGGCCAGTGCTCCAATATTATTCTGAATGAAAAACATTTTGAAATTCTGAATGCAGAACCAGTATTTTAGTGGTGCAATTTAAATATAAAGTCAGTTTGGAAGCACATCTACACAAGATTGTATTGAATTAAATTGGGATATTATTCTATACAGCATATATTTACAGTACATTCCTTAACACTCACACCAATTATGTCAATTTGCAAACAGGATTTAAAAAAAAAAAATCATAAATAAAAACAAACAAACATTTTTAAAATATGAACGTACTTATGCAACATATAATTCGCTATCTCGGGGTGTCACAACAGTTTCTTTTTTTCAAATTGGGGTGCAGGGACCCCAAAGGATCCTTGAGGGGCTTCCAGAGGGTCCTCAGCAAAATGAGGAATAGTTTAATTTCAGTGTAATTTAGTTCACCAGAAATTATGATGATATAAAAATGTATGAGTAATTATTTTAAAATTATGATTCCACCTTACCACTTAATTGGATCTATTTTTCAGTGCTTAAGTATGGCATCCAATTTAATAATTTGCACAAACCAAAATATCTTTTCATATCAGGGTGCCAAGGGCACAATCACTTCACACAGAGGTACGTGGCTTAATGAAAGTCAACTTGGGGGTCCAGGAGATAGCAAAGTTTGAAAATGCCTTGCATCAGTAAATAAAGATAAAATAGTCATTTAGGACACACTAATGATTATTCTAGGCCATCTGTTTTTAGGCTCTGTAGCTCAACTAAATTCACTTTCTTATTCTCATCCCAAAAATCCTCTTTAAAAACAAATAAGCCAAAAAAAAAAAGCACAAAGTAACATAAAAGATTAAGAATGTGTGAAGATCTGGCTCCAGTAGTCACACAGTAACAAGAAACCTATATTAGAAAAAAGCTGATAGTTTTAATTACATGATAAACCCTATCCCATCCCATTCCATCCATCCATCCATCCACCCCCACTAGATATTTAAAAACTACTGAAGAATTATTTTACAAATATACTGAGTTAGAAAAAAAAAATCTGCCTTACTTACTCATCTATATGTCATTGAAGGTAATTGAAACAGTTACTTTGGAAGAAAAGTTTCTTAGTTGGACGGGGGAGCGCAGCAGAGTTGGCAGGCCTGATCTGGGAATAGTCTAGTGAAAGCAGGACGAAGACTCAGCTGTAGAGAACAAAGTGCCTAACTTGTACTACACCCTCTACTACTCCCACCTGCCCCATTTTCACTGGCCCAGGTTTTACGGCGAGGGTTTGGGGAAAAAAAAGAAAGATGGGAAAAAAAAAGAGAAGGTATACTCCAGTCAAAGGAGCAGCGAGGTCGCACATAGTCAGTAGAAAGACCGTCCTTCAGCCAGAGATCACGTCCCAGGTTCAAACACCATTGCTGCCGAAGTGTCCTTGAGTAAAACACCGGATGCCCCACAGCTCCAGATGTGCTGTCCTGCAGCTGACCCTGACGTCTTCCCCCATGTGAACAGCCCTATGGGCATCAATTAAGTGCTGCATCACTTTGTTATTATGTATTAACACATTGCATAAGTGTTACCCATTACATAAAAGAAGTTTCAATTCCCTTTTCGACATGTTTTTCTCATTACTGAGGAGCAGAGCCGATGCTATGAAAGGATTTATCCCATGGTTAGGCTGACAAAATATATAATTCATGTTACATTGAGACATTTTCACAAATATTACCCATAAGGGGGGAAAAAAAGCTTACATTAATCCCTTTTCTGATTTTTTTTTTTCTCCTCTGGTATTACGTAAACCATCAA
>OMLB01063684.1:0-19618 GCA_900302555.1 Myripristis jacobus | reverse complement strand
GGAGAGACGCTGTTTTTCAGTTTGGTCAAAGGAAGCCGCCCACTACACTCCCATCATCTTCAGCAGATAAGCTTTTCACTGCACATCACATCTGTTTATGAATATCTGTAATCCCCTCAGAGGGAGAGGGAGGTATAGCCAAGGAAAAGATCAAGAAAAGATGGATTTTTATTTGTGTTTGTTTGTTTTCACAGAATGTCTAAAGAAGAGTTTCCCAGCATCTTTTTTAAAATGTTGTGGATCAGTCCATCATTATATAGGTCTTAACTTTTTTTTCTTCTCTGCAAAATGATTTTCTGATGATTTGGAGGGAGAAGGAAGGCTATAGTCAAGTGACTCAGTCGCTGCAGTTACATGGACAATACTTCTTTAAGCTGATTGAAATCATTTTGATTACAGATTGCAGCTGGACTGTTTACTTGGAGGCTGAATGAAGCGATTCAAGATGCGAGTTTACCTGCCGCAAAGCTTTTCATCAAAATGGAAGTTTTTTGACCTGCACGAAGTGTTTCCTCCTGCCGGGAAGTATCTAATCTGCTGGAAATATAAATATAATCCAGGCTGAGTCATGTTGGCCAGTGGTGACGCCCCATCAGGTCGTCCATCAGACTGTAAAGATGAAACCTGGCTGGCTGGTTTGGACTTTTATTCTTTTAAGAGGCAGCCTTCAAACGTCTCCAGCAGCTTTTTGATTTGCTCAATGGTTCAGTGGATGCAGGCTTCGTTCATCTTTTCAAGCTTTTGTTTGAACGACTCATGGTTTCCAGCCCTTTGACCAGGCAGGCATTCAACAATCCTTTAAAAGTGTAATCTTTTACAACAAAAAAGTTGTTATCAGTCACAAAGCAGTTGTGATTTGGTGTCGCTGTGTTTCTGTCCCTCCCGTCACCTGATGTTCCCCCCTCGTGGAGCAAACATGCATAGAAAGACCATAGAGAAACCATCAGATTTGGTGTTTACATGGTTATTAGGTGTTTTCCTATTGAATGGATTATCAAAGGTTTACAGCTCCAGCCAGTCTCTACTGACTGAGGTGGTTACATGAGGCATTTTTATTCTGATTAAGCTGTTATCCTGATTATTAGTGGGACATTAGGCTCCATACAATCACAGCTACTGACAGTCACAGTGATATCCACTCTACTGTATGCTTTACCAGCGTGGAGTGATGTCGATGTTTCAGTCTTTGTACATTTTAATGCTGAAGGTTAACCATGAGCAGAAAGCTCCTCCAGTCATGAAAGCAGGGAGGGGAGCCATCCTTGACTTTGGAGCTTAAGTACAGTTAGGTCCATAAGTATTTAGACAGCGACACAATATTTACAATTTTGCCCTTGTACACTACCACAGTGGATTTGAAATGAAGCAATCAAGATGTCACTGAAGTGCAGACTTTCAGCTTTAATTTAAGGGGTTGAACAAAAATGTGGCATTAAACAGTTGAGGAATTACAGCCAGTTTTTTTACATTGTCACCCATTTTCAGAGGCTCAAAATTAACTGGACACTTGACTAAAAAGCACTTTCATGGCCAGGTGACGTGTATTCCCTCGTTCTTCCAGGACAAATTAAGAAAATAAAAGGTCGGCTGTTTATCAAAACTCTCAACATGCGAAAGAATGCCAAAGAGGTGTGTCTGCAGGTGAAGGAGGCCATCATTAGGCTCCAAAAGTAATGTGGTGGTGGTGTACAAGGGCAAAATTGTAAATATTGTGTCACAAACTGGTGTCCAAACTGTTTCCAGACCCTCAGAGCTGTGCTAAGCCTAACGTTAGAGTGGCAAAAGGAAGGAAATATTGCGATGGAAAATATCCTGACAGGAGTGATGAATTATAGTGTTAATGAGGCAAGGTAAAAGGAAAAAAAAAGCCTATAAATATATATATCAACCAAATATTGAGACGAAGGTGACCCTTGTGATCAAATCCAGCGGTGAAGTTTGCTGCCCCGTGGTGACACAGAAACTTCAGGAGAGCCGGACTCTCCAGTGGCTCCAGTCTGCGCAGTAAACAGGCGGTAGTCAAGGGACCCTCTCATAACAAATGAACTATGAGAATTAGCTCGCACTTAAGTGGAAAAAACAGATGCGGCTGAAAAATTGGTAACCTTGAGAAATACAGGATAATTTGGGAAAAGAGTTCATTTGAAAAGCCTTTAATTAATCAAGGTATAGCAGTGAGCAGCCACTCTGGTCATTAACGGGGCTAAATTAATTAATTCAAAAGGTCATCAACTTTGTCTGTGAGTAATGTCGCAGTATTTGTGAACGTGGAGATGAAAATCATCGACGGCGAGTCATGCGGCAGGCATTAACAGCAGCAGAATCGATCTTCAGTCGGTCACTGAAAGTCGCTCTTCATGTTTTCAGTTTACCAAAGATAGGAGTCTCAGTCCAAGGTTATTATAGTCTGCCATTTTCCATTAGTTTTTATTTTTTGTTGTTTTGACTTTTTGTTTCAATTTCAGTTTAGTATCAATTATTTTTAAAGTGGATTTGCTAGTTTAGTTTAGTTTTTTATTTGTTTGAAAATGCTTTGTTTTAGTTTAGTACAACCTCAGAATATGTCAGTTTTTTTGCATAAATTTGAGTTTTTTCTAGTAAATTTACCACCTTAATCTCAGAGAATATCCAAGCTTTTTTCCCCTTTTTTGGCCCTAATATACCACCATACAATACTGTTTCACTTAGCTATCTTTTTTTTTGTAAAACCTAATTCTTATTTTCATTTCAGTTAACGAAAAGCTTTTGCCACACCTAGTTGCCATTATTTTATGAGGTTTCATTAGCGATAATAACCTTGTCTCAGTCGTATGGTTATGAAAGAGATCCTGAAGCCGCATTCCTCCCGGCTGAAGGTCGTCGTCTGCGAGTGCTGGGACGTCAGGACTTTGGCTTTTGGCTGAGTCAAAGGATTGCAAACAACAATAAAACCCTTTCTTCCTCAGTCATTTGAGATTAAAGAAAGATCTTCCCCCAGTCTGGATGAGCCCTGTTAATCTGAGGAGATGATAGACGGCAAAAACAGATTACAGACACATGCCCGGGAGCTTTTAGCATCCACATTTAACTGATTGGAAAGTGGAAAGTACGGTATTTATTCTCAGTCAAGGATATCAGAGCAGAGCGTTCAACCTTAGAAGATGATTTTTAAATTCCAGCTCTCTCTCTCTCTCTCTCTCTCTCTGTGTGTGTGTGTGTGTGCTACAAATTACAACACATACAGTAATGCACTATTTATTGATCAATGACACCAAACTACTGCCAGTGTGCATGCATACAAAATAATAAAAAAAAAAGCTCATGCTCAGTACTCACTTATTTATTAAATTACATAATCTGCTCCCTGGACAAGAAGGCGGGTTGCACTGCTCTTTGTTTTCTGTTTTTTCTTTTTTCCCCATCAAAAGCATTTGATACAGTTAGACCTCTCTCTGCTGCTTGATTGCCACAGATCAGTTGGTTTTAATGAAAACTCACTAATTGCTTTCAGAGCCATCTCACTGATCTCGCAGATCCTTATCAATGCTAATATCAGTGCTATCAATTCAGAAAGGTGCCACGTTAGAAGTGTTTAGGAATCTTGTAAGCTGAAAATTGCCTCTTCAAAATCAGGAACTGACTAAGACGCCAGTGTTTAAATTAGGCTCCTTGTGTAGAAATAAGCAATGCCGTAGCTTTGAGCAGCCAGTTGCTTATAGCTCAGGCAGCGGCGGCGGCGGTGTGATTTACATGCACGCTGCAGCCCGCTCGCTCAGGCCCCTTGATGCTGTTTAGAGCGGCGCCGTTAGATTCATCACAGGTGACAGTTTGAGAACACATCATGGTATCCTCTATGAGAAGGTAGGGTAGCTATCACTTACCACTCCAAGAGAGAGAGAGAGAGAGAAAAAAAATCTTTTTTTTTTTACTTTCAAAGCTCTCTCTAACAAAATACCCTTTTCCCGACATTTCATCACTTTTAAAATCCATAATGATAGGACACTGCGCCGCATCACAGGAGTTCATTAGTTTTGATGTTTCACGTGTTGGCGGCGAATTAGGAGAGTCCACATACATTTTTCATGTGCTTCATAAGTGTAATGAACCGCAAGATTTCCTTAATTTTGACACTCGGATCCCTCTGGTGATTTCAGGTCATTGTTAGACGGCGTTTTGCTGAGGGAATGTACCTCCTGTAATGCGTTTGTGTCTTTGTAATCGACTTAGTGAGTCAGCTTGTGAATACATTTAATTTTCACAGTTTTTATTGGTATTTAATACGCAATTTATTCCAGTGCATCGTTGCCAAAGAGAGCTTGGCTCCAATTGGCCCTCAAGGGTAAAATAAAGGTTATCTGCCTGTCTGCTTGTCTGTGTGTCTGTAATTTCGGTAGAGGTCTACCTCGAGGTTCAAATCAGCAATTAAAAGTCTCCAGCTCTCCAAAATTAGGCAGTATGCCGGCATAAAAAGCAGCATGGAGGACAGTTACCAAGAGAAACTTATGGTCATTAGGGACCATAAACTCTGGCAAGAATTGCAGGCGCATTATAAAGCTGTCCAGCTCCAGCGAGGTACATTAGGCTCAGCAGAGACATGAGAACACATCAAGGGATTAATGTATTAAAATTTAAGTCCCTCTAGATTTCCCCTGCAGCATATACTGTACATGGTCCATTTCTTTTACAATATAGCCCAGTGATGTGAGACGTCAGGATGGGTCTCCTGGAGGAAGGTAATATGTGCTCCAATTGCTGGAGATGATTTAGCACTTTACTTTGTTTAACTGGCTCGGCTTAATTGGTTTGATTCAATTACAGCTGAAAAATATCAGCCCGCTCCCTAGCTGCTGTGTTATTCCAGGCTGGACCTTATTTCAACCTTGAGGATATGTAGGCCTACAAAAAGCAATCCCAGATCAAATGTATGCTGAAGCGCCTTGATATCTGCACTAAGTTTTGTCCTTAGTGATTGTAATGTAAATGTATGCTTTTTTTTTTTGTTTGTTTGTTTCTTGTCCTAATTTCTTCTTTTTTTGTTATGTGCTGTTACAAATGGAGCTGCTGTTGATAAATGAAAAATCCCAGCCCTGGCTCACAATAAAGGATAAATCATCAAATCATCATCATTATAATTTCACTCATGCTAACACATGTATGTGTATGTATAGCTAGTATGTATAGCCACCTGTCCAGTCTAATGCAGTTCAGGTCAGCAGCTCTGTCATAAATTCTACCTTTTAACAAAGTTTATAATGTTCAGTTTGTGTTGACATTGTGGAGAATGTGTCACTTTAATTCTGTGTTTATTACTGAGGTTGCAGTTTGCAGAGGTCTTGTACTGGACTACATTACATTGTGAGGTGTTTCCAGTTTTTTGTCCTCCCTATCTATATACATGAGGGGGGACAGAATATTGGAAATAAAATGCAATAAAATGCAGTCCAGTCAACAGCAGCACTAACTACTATGACAACAAGAAAAGCTGAGCATTATAGGCAGCAGAAAAGGAAACCTTATTGTACAACAGTGGGATTGGATTGGATTAGATTGTACAGGTGGACCCAATAAAGTGGCCACTGAGTGTATACGAATACTAATACTGACCCTGCCATAATAACGACCAGGTCTTGGGATGTGCTGTTGTTGGGTTTTTTTTGTTTTTTCTCTTGAGAATTTGAGCAACTGCAATTGACTCAATTTCATCTTTGGGGATCAATAAAGTATTTCTGATTCTGATTCTGAAAAGCCTTTTGCTAACCCTGTAGCTGCAGCCGCTGGCCTGGAGGCACTCAGCTCCCCTGGGAGGAGCAGGGACAGCCCAGCTGACATTTAGGCTGCTGCTCAGCTGACAGTCAGGGTTGAACTTCTTACCTACGACGTCTCACCAGAGGATCTCATAATGAACATGGAAGAAAAGCCAACTCTGATCACAAAGGGCCGCAGCTCCTCGACGTCCCCGGGTCTGTCATGTGAGGTGCAGCGGACTCGGCCAGCTGAAAACATCTGTCAACAGCTGGGCGGCGAAGTCCGAGTCTTCAGCGTGCCCTCTGTTCTCTTGGTTGACCTGGCCTTCTTCACTGATGGTTAATTTCAGGGGTTCGATGTAGTGCTTTTCAACTCTTGTCTTAAATGAGGCAGTTTGGGTATTAAGGTCACGGCCAATCAAAATCAACTCCTCTCATCGCCGTAGCGCTCTCCCTGCCATGACACGCTGACAGGCTGCTAATGGAAGAGAGAGTGCAGACCCAGCCTTTACCAGCCACTTCCAATTACAGCCATAATTCTGCTGTTCCACACCAGTTTGTTGAAACCATTAGGCCTTTCCCTTTTGCAGTTTGGGAGACCCACTGGACAAGAGACATTTTTTATGAGGACACGGAAGGAGGTGTATAAACTTGGAAACAGTGTAGAATCGCCAGCCAATTTATAGCCAACCAGAATGGACAAAAGCACAGAGGTACCTGTTTTGCAAGAGCCTCGTGCACAACATTTAACCACCACAGTGGATAATGTGTGCATAGCTGGCCAGTGGTTTAAAATGTGCACCACCAGAGTGAGAGTGGGTTTCCTCAACCTATGTAGTTTTAATATGCAGGAGTTTCAGTCGTTTTGTATTCCTTTGTACTTTAAATCTAACAATTAAAAAAATAATAATGATAAAAATAAAAAATACAAATGCAAAAAGACATGACAAATATGGAAATAAAGTTTATGAACTGTGCCTGCACTAAGAGGAGTGAGGAAGAGGAGACACAAATGTGTTTTTTTCCAAATATTGTTTATAGACAGTCTACAAACCAGTTATTACCCATTAAAAGTGTTCTAAAATATCTAGTCCATCTATCTGTGTAATGTTTGCAGATGGACCCGTGCAACAATAAACTGATAATAAGAAGCTTACTCTGAAATTAGAAAACATTATTAATAAACTTAATATTTCATTGTTTGTTAACTGTAAAGTAACTATTAACTAAGGTTTAATTAACCATCAATTTACCATTTATTAATGATGGTTGTTTTAACCCTTTGATGCATGAATTATGAAAGCCTGAGTCCAGATTTTTTTTCTTATGTGTTTTTACACTTCTTAGGGCATGAATATTTCTGTGAGTCTCCATACTTCTTTCAGGATGCAGGACTGGTATTACCATGTCACTCTACTAGTATTAATATGTTTTCAGCAACAAGAACTGACAGTCTCTGCATAAACCTCAATGTAGGGGAGCAGCAGAGAGCACTCTAACAGCTGATATGCAATTCTGCCATAGAAACCACTGCATTTAGGAGAAAATGACTTTTAAACTGTCTTTTAAGCTGTCCACTGTAGTGACCGCTATGCGCCAAAGGGTTAATGTGTTACCCACATGGACAGCATTATTGGACTTTTTTTTGCTGATCAAGTTTTCATGTTTTAATTTATATTATCTAATAAAGAAGTAGCTAACAGTACACACTGTATCTTGCAACATGATAAGCAGATACACTGATTCAGACTGTAGCTGCAACATGATGTAAATGTGTCTGCGCCTGCGATCAGATCTTCACTCATCTTTTAATGACGGAGACGGCACGAGGGACTCGAAGCGTTTCATTATAGTGTCACCTTGTCTCTTATCTCAGCGTGATGGATGACTGTACCGACTCCGCGCCGCTCGATTCAGACCGGCCCCATGACTGGATGAGAGGCTGGAGCCCTGGCATCCCGAGCCCCGAGGCTGCAGAGCAATGACTCCGCTTGGAGTCCGCTGTCAGTCATTTGGCCCCGGGGGTTTATCTGTCAAGATTTCTAAGTTTACACACACTACCGTTAAAGACTGGGGTCCGGCTCTCGCTCGACAAGGTCCTCCTTACTCATTTGACAGCGGTGAGGTAACGACTGTGAGCAGCGGCTGCCTGCAGTGCTCGCCATTGTGTCATATGAAGAAGAGGGAGTGTTCCCGCAAGGTTAGTGTCTCTGCACTGACATGCTTTTCATTTCAGGGCATCTCAGGACCATGGCAGGCAATCAGAGTCATACCCTTTACTTTCCTTTCTTTCATGTTTTGTGACATGGTAGAGTGAAAAAAAGAGTTCACCAGCCATAAAGACAGATGTGGAAACTATCTCCTACTGTCTCGTGTCAGCAGTGACATGATCCTAACCCCCTTCCCATCTTTTCCCTATTTGCTGCAGCAACAGCATCAGCCTCAGAGCGTGATGAAGACGCCAGCCATTCAGGCAGGAAATCGTGTTATTAACATATGTTTGCAGAGGGTACAGTAGATGTTTAAGTTATCCCGCCGAAAGAAAACAGCTACATCAGGTCACTTTGTAACTTTTGCCACAGAAATCAAACAAAAACAAAACAAAGACAAATCAAGACCTGTAAATGCTCATTTATACTCAACATTGAATACAGATATGGATACAAATACAGACAGAGCCCTCTCTTCATATTCTTCGATCACTTCATCAGTATTTGTGTACATTTTCAGGAAGCTTACGGATACAGACGAAATGGAGCGGCACCACCGGAAATCACAGCGAAACGTCGCTAACAGTTCTAGAGAGACCAGACTAAGAGTGCGACAGGAAGAAGTTTTAAAAACTGATAATATTGCAGAAGATAATTATTCATCCTGCATGTCGTGATATGTTTAATGACCTCACAAACCTCACAATCTACAACTCCGCCTCCACCTGTGCATCTTTGTTGTAGCTCCATTATTACGACCTTCTTCTCCATCGCCATGATTGTTTTTGTCAGAAACTTGTGACTCTGAGCTGCCCTCTAGTGGATTTATTGCTTACAACGTCCATGCCAACGTAAATCACGTATGGAAGTATGTGGGCACTGTTGTATTTATCGAGTTGCCCGAAACAGCAGTTTTATGAGGAAATGTAAAGAACACTGGCAAGCTTGGGATACTAAATAAAAGTTGTGTGTAATTCTATGATGTGTAGGATAAACTGCCTTTGTAGGATAAAAACATAAATAGCTCTGTTATCAACGATTCAATATTAGACCAGCAGTGCAGAAAATTGAGGCATTAGAGAGTTTAAGCAATACTGTCACGTGGTGAGCGCTCAGCTGATCCGATCTGACAGCTGTTGCAGCAGATTGCTTAATGACTACTGTGGATTTGACGGCTACGGCAAGAGCGTCAGGAGAGATCCATTTTCGGTTGCCATAGCCGCCACACAATCCGCCGTTGCTTAAACTCCCTATTAACTGTAGCTGGCACACACACTGCTGTACGTCCTGTGTTTGGGAAATAATTACACTAACCTTTGGCTGTGGCAACCCTATATCTTAAAAATTACATTCTCATACAACTAAACTAAGCAGTAGAAGTAGAAGTACTGTTCCTCTGCTGGTATCTGACTGCAGTAGAAGTAAAAGTAGTGCAGTAAAAAGTAACAGTAACTGTGTTAGCTGGGATCTTTTCCATGCAGTTAGAAAAGGCGGCGAGAACACGCTGTACACTACATGCTTTTAAAGGGACATTACACTCAACTGAAGTGAGGACCCTGCAGACATGGTTCTCATTGTCAGGCCAGCTCACTAATACTTTTCCCTTTTTTCCACACTTATTCCACATTTTTTGCCAGTTGAGTCTAAATGTTCCTTGCTGCAGTTTTTCATTGTGCAGCCTTTATTGTGAAATTTAACAATGACAAACAGTAGAACCAACAAAGTAGAAGCAGATTCCTCTTCTCATTTTTGCTGACTGAGCTTTTATTGTGAAAGGCCCCACAATCTGTCATTGATCATCTGTTCTCTGTAATGGATCTGATTTAAAATGTAGTGAAGGACAAAACTCAAACAAAAATGTAAAATTACTGACAGTAAAAAAGAGACTCAAAAAGTACTCAATACAGTAACATGAGTAAATGTAATTAGTTCCTTCCACCTCTGAAAATACATTTAGCCATTTTTGTTACTTTTAGCCACCAAAGGTTCTTGGCTGAGGTGAGGGAAAGGTTACATTTAGGCAAAAAAAACACTTGATTATGGTAACGTAACATAAGAAAAAACAAACACCACTGTTGCTGCACGCTGGACTCGAACTCGGGACACTTGAGTGGCAGTCGGTTGTTGGACCAATATGACAGCACAACCTTGACACTCAGGGATTAGAAAGGTTCTTGTGATACGTTTCAAGCAAACTTAAATACATTCTCCTCTAAACACAACTGAGAATGCAGTTTTGATTGTGTGAGAACGTGATTTTTAGGAGACAGGGATGGTAGATTCAGGCAGAAATGGACAGAAAAGTTGTACACTCATATTCCCTGCTGCATTTATGTTGAATTATGAATGTGCATAAGAGGATTGTTCATGATGGACAGACATGAGAAAGAAGGGATTTTCTTTTTTTTGAGTGGGAGCCAAAGCTTCGAACATTAGCAATCAAAAGTGAATGCAAAAGCCAATCTTTGCAGATTACATGCAAATATATTCTTGGAAACTGAGGAGCAGCATGAATGAGGGGAAGCACATGATAATGCAGATGACACGCCGTTGCTTGCCTTCTGCGACATTTTGCTTTAAAAATAAATGGAACATCTTGGATGTTGTCAGGGAGTGCACGGTACAGTTTGTCCCTCCTGTCATTAGGAAATTATCTAAAAGCACGCTTCAAAACCAGGGCAACAAAATGTTTTATTTTTTCTTTCTTACACATCAGAGCTACCACCAGCTCAATTTCCAAAATGCTTTCATCTGTCAGAGAGGGATCCCCTTCATTCCAAATCTCTCTCCTCCTCCTCCTCCTCCTCCTGCTCCTGTTCCTCCTGTTCCTCTCTCCCACCCAGCAACACTTTGAGCACTGCACCACTGAAGCCCCCCAGTCCCACAACAGGGCTCGTGCTGCTGTCATCCTCTCTAAACGCTCTTTAAAAGGGAGTGAGGGGGCTCACTCGATCCAACCGCTGCCCACATCATTAAGGGACCCTGTGGCTCGAGCTTCTGTCAGCGATCATTTCCAATTAGGTCTCCATTTTGCACCACCACGTACCTTGGCACCCGTAGGGGACGGCGGTTCATACTGCAGAATCACTGAGGTGGGGAGAGAGACATCAGGGCGAGCGTTCATATGGTAACCTCGTCGCCCTGGGAGAAATGGGACACATTTCTGAGGTAATGAATTCAGATGGACTAATTAAAATGAGCTTTTGGCGCCGGGACTTACGTTGATATTCTGAGCGTGCCAGAGCTGGAATGTTGGAGTGTTTTGGCTAAATGACTCGTCAAGTCATAATCACCTCTTCAGGTGAATCCATTTTCAAAATCTAATCAAATAATCTAAAGTATACTCTGAGGTGACCTCCTTCCTCCAAAATGAGTGGGTGACGGACTAAAATGATTAAGAAATCAATATAGTGAGCAGGTGTGTGAATATATTGTGATAGTAATAACAAGTGCCAGATATTGCAATTAACTTGAGTTTTGAGTGCACTGCACCACTGAGGACATTTAGAAGTGCCTTTATGGTTGTGATAAAAAAAAAAAGACTTCTGAAATCACCAGGCAGTTGGTTTAATTTTCTTTTATATGTATCTATAGTTATTCCAATTCTATTTCTGTTGTGCACAGCCAAAGTAAACCATCAGTGCAGCTATGAGACGCGGCTTTGAAATGCAAATGTGTGGGAGGGAAGGGAGCTCAGTACTTTATAGCTTTATAAACACAGGGTGGACCCCGTCTTCCTCCCAGGGTGCATCATTCAGTGACAATGCTTAGCATTTTGTTACAACATTGTTTTGCCTGTGATCACCAAAAAATAATCCCCTCTTGAGTCAGACCTTCTCAAAGGATGGATGTGGAAAACTTTCTAAAATGCAATGTGTAAGCATATCATTTTTTTTCCCAGTAAATTAAATTATAGCTTTGTGTAGCTGCTCTGAGTTCAAAGGTAGTGCAAAAAGTACAATCTTTTCACTGGCTTCCCACAAGAAAAAATTGGAGGTGTTCACCCTGAAATCATAATTTGCTGTTCTGTCAGAATCTCCTTCACTCCAGAAAGTAAAAATTAAATATGTTGGTCGAGCAAACAGTTGTGAACTTAGTTTTGTTTGTTCAATAAATAATTGGATGGATGCCTTGGCACATTTAAACGCTCCAACGGCAATTTCAAATTATTTGAAACATTTGAAACCACAAGATTCACCGGTGGCATCCTGCAATATTCTTGTTTAAAATGTAAAATGTGTGATCGCATGTGCTGGGATTCCAGCTCATGACAGGTTTTTAAACTCATTTCCAGTTGTGCCAATATATAGTTGTTTTTTTTTTATTTTTTTTTTTTTAAGTTCTTGGTTGGAGAGAGCAGATCCTATCAGCCCTGTCTTACACCGGGTGCAAAGTGTCGGCAAGGGCGACTCAAGGCGTCTTTGCCAGTTCCCAGTTCCAACAGTTGTCATTTTCCCATCTATGTTGATCTGAGCGTTCATGGGCGTGTTGATCTTAAAATGAGCTGTGGTCAGACGCATTGCTATCATGGGGCAGTTCAAAACCAACAAAAAACAGGTCTGAAGTCAGTGGTGCAGTTTTCGCTGATATTTTAAAGTTATTAAAAATAGCAATGATAGCAATGTGCCTACCTAGGCCTGCTTCACTTCAGGGAGCGTCAATGGCACAGATCTGTTTCCTCTGCAAAATGTGCCATTATAATAGCAATCCACTAAGGTGCAAGCACACCTGGCTTTTGAAGGGAATGTGAGACGGCACTGATTGGTTTTACTGCATTTTACACCAAAAACACAGCCATGATGAAGCAAGAGACTCAGTACAACCCTTTTGAACCATGCGCCTGGTACAATGACACTTTTCCTGCCATTAAAATAGCCAAAGTGGACTTGGACATGCCCTAAATGCAGTTGCGCCTTGCTCTTGAGGCTGTGTGCTTAGATCGTTAAAACACAACCCCATATGTAATTTCATTAACAAGTTAGAACAGGTAATGTCTGAGACGGTGACTGACAGTCAGCAATAAAAACGCCCTGCTGTGCCAGTGCTACAGTAACTTTTTACCGCCTACCACAATGACAAATAAAGTAGAATGAAGCTGGCGTGATTCCACATGTAGATGTTGGACACTATAGAACAAATGTAAAGCCTGACATTCACACACACACACTCACACGCTCACATGGCCTCGTGCCATAATAGCGCTGGCTATTGATTTAGCTCTTGGTGACCAACCCTCAAATAATTGGATTTGATCCACTGATTGATTTTAGTGTTTATTACCATCGGTTCACGTGTGCATACATCCATGGGTCAGTGGTAAGGCGCACAAAAAAAAATGTGTGTGTGCGTGTGCCCTGCTGATTGTTCATCCAGTTCAAACCAAACATACTGTAACCCACAAGCCACAAAGACAGACAGTTTATCTGATACTGTTGTAGTTTTATGTGCTGCTTTTTTTCTAGTTATGCTCATTATTATTTATTCAGTCTGACACCTAATGGGTCCTTGAGATGAACTTTAATCTCAGAGTGCACTCCAGCTCTGCAGATCATCGAGGACTCTAGACAGACTGCAGCAGTGTCCTTCGTTTTAAATACCTTTTTTTTTGCTTTTTGCTTTCCTGCATGTTTGATCAGTTGGAAATGTTTCATGTTGGGGATTAGTCGGCTGTTTGGGCCTCCTTTTGATAAAACGGTCCCTCCAGATGCCACTGTCTTTCTGTTTTCACCTCCAGGGTTTCACTTTGACAGATTACAACAACCTGGAAATGCTCATTTGACTCTCAGTGACTGTTGTTGTGCTTGTTGTGCTCATTTCCCTCCCCACTGATTGGGGAATTGCACTGTCTGTTTTAATCTGGTGATACAGGGTTCGAACTTCAAGCCAGCTCTGCCCTTGAATACTATTTTTTTCAGCACACACCCAAACCAGGACCAAGACGTTTACTGTGAGCAAAAGTTTTCATTTGCTGCTTTTTCATATTTTTCATATTTAACCATGGTGACTAAATTCTTTGTCTAACCATAACTAAATTGTTACCAAAATGTTTCTCTTCATGTGAAAAAGAGGTGTGTATTGCATATGCATGCTTTTTTCCCCACATAATCCTTGTGTGCTGTGGACGTAATCTTTACATAATTCATGTCCACAGCACAGTTTGTCCTGTCCTGAGTTTGTCCTAATTTCACAAAATGTTATGAAACTTTGTTGAATATGTATAATTTGCACTGACAAATGGTGGTTAAATTGGTTAATGTGAGACAGGAGCGGCTCCTTATATTATTGGCATAATTAATTAAACCACAGTGTGTATTTCCCTCGCTCATCTAAAGCAGAAAATGACAGTCACCAGTGATATTTGAACCACTGTAACATGTGGATCAGACAGTAATATCTGTGTCAAATGAACTCATAAAACGCAGATTTTACTGATATTTAACTTTTCACACACCCACAAAAGAAAATTGTGCCCCCTGACCATTTACACCCAAACACTCTCAGAGATATTCCAGGACACAATCCAATCTCATCATTTCAGTTTGATGAATAATACGCACTAAAATCTGGATTTTAACATCGCAATTAATCACCGAGGTAATCTGCTGCCATGAGCACTGTGTGTTTGGGTGTGTTTGCGTGTGTGTGTGTGTGTGTGTGGTTTTGTCCCCTCACAGATTAGAATGGATTATATTGGATTATGTCCCTTGACCTGATTTACTGACCGACTGGCTCTTGTTATCCCATCAGACTTGTAAACCGGACTTTCAAGAGGTTTTTTCTTATTTAGAGCTTCAGAAAGACGCAAAGACCTGTGTGTGTACGATCAGTCCGCACAGAAAATAAGATTACACACTGGGTTGTGTTTTCATGTGTTATTTCCATAATTTGAGCCAAGTATACATAGAACTCATATAACTACTAAATTCATTTCCATCATCCAACTGTCCTTCTCAAGGACAAACAAACAAACTAATAAATAAATAAATGTGTACCCTTGTCTAAATCACATTTAGCCGGTAACCTCCATGTCCCTGATCTGCACAGATTAAGCAAATTCTACATAATCTGGGTCAGACTGAACCAGAAACAAGAGATAAATCCCATCCACACATTAGAACACATTACAGTGATGGAGCTTTACAAGCTGTCCACGTTGATGATGAATTAAATGGCAATTAGATATTTATGATATGATAATCACCTGTAACTGAGGAGTAAATCATTTGTTATGACATTATTTACAGTCATACAAGTGAAGATTATTTAAGTATTTCATTTGTGCATCAGTAGCTAACACACAGACATATGTCACTTCATTTATATAAATAATATAATATAATAAATATAATAATGATAATAATATACAATAATGTCACAATAACAGCAATAGTCCAGTTTCTCGTAAAATATATGGAATCAAATGTAGTGATCGTTTTATGGCATTTAGCCTCACTGACCGTTATATATTCTACTCTGTCTAGCAGGTGCTCAGCGCTGCCCCTGATGGCCAAAAGACTGAACTGTGTTCTGTTTTTCTGTCTGAAAGCAACAGTGACTTCGGCTGGACTTTGATTCAAACTTTACTTATTTATGATCAACAAATAACTCATACACCATCAGTAAAAAAAAAATAATAATAATTACGTACATTCCTTACATCTGCATGTGTATAATGATGTACAAACTCTAACTGCAAGAGTGATCTCCACTTGAATAAAAGTGAATAAAACATTAAAACGGCACCTGATGTCACTACTAAACATGCGCAGTTCTCTTTAAAATAGTTATTATACAGTCTGAGCAACTTAATTTTGTGATGTTATGTGCTCATAATTTTTTAGTTTCTTTTATTCCCTTTATTTTTGTATTCCCATATTGTTTAATTACTCTTATTCTAGGGTGCATTTGTGTTGGGATGTGCGTGCATAAGCCGCTGGATGCCTGAAGTTACTTTGGGATCGGTAAAGTTTCAATCTACCTATCTAAATTATTCAATATTCCTTATTCTACGGCATGTCTGTGATCGGCTACATGGATTTTTCCTCTGTTTTTTTCTCGCTCTACAAGCAGGACAGGCCTGCTAAATCAGCTGTTAGCGGTGAGATTCTGTCCGCCCACCGGGGAGAGGCTGCGGTTTGCCCCTCTCTCTCCGCTGCTGTTGCTCTACATCACGGCCTCTAACCCGACTCTTTTTAATTGCTCGGTGGCTTTATCATAATATTTAGAGGTTACAGTTAACAAGATGGCCAATTAATCCGGAATACTGATTAGGCGGTAATGGGGTGTCACGGAGACAGCAATATAACCACCGTCTCATCCACAAACAATGACGGGGCAGTGAAATTGACATCGACCCAAATTAGCCCGCTGATTTAAATAAGTTGGAGGCTACTTTGTGGGAAACGATATAGGGATCTGAATGTCAAGGACGTTTTCTCCAGTCAACATTCACTTCAACTTTTGACATTTCCTCCGCAACTAATCGGGTTTTTTTTCTGCTGGTGGCTGGTCCGCTGAGATGCTGCACCGTTTACTGAGATGATTGCATTTTTACTGAAACAGTGTTGAAGTTTGCAGAGCTGAAATGAACAAGCTGGCTAACAGAACCTGCCATGAACAGACAATACTCAAAAAAAAAAAAAAAAACAAAACAAAACAAACAAACAAACAAAAAAAAAAAAAAACAAGAAGCAAGAAACAAGTTTTGATTATTTTTCATATTGTTTTGATGGCTTTGCTTGATTTTACTGTATCGAACAAGACAGAGCAGTTACCTGCGCAGGCTTTTCTCTGATCCGTTTGAAGACTTTGAAATTGATCCTCAGAGGTACGGTACCTGAAAACTAAAGCAGAATCAATATTCAATCCATACAACAAAAGCTTTTCTCTTGATCGTGTGTGACAGAGGCTGTCAATAGCTTCCAGTGTGGTTGTTTTAACACAGCACGCACATCTGCACCACTAAGAAACACACTTCATTCACCTCATTGGCCTCCACACAGGTAGAGACAAACACCCAGTCAAACCAAATACAACTTTTCCCCGAGTCATGTATGGCATGAGCATTGACTGGAAATAATATAATTGGAATCGGAATCAGAATCAGAAATTATTTATTGATCCTCAGGGGGAAGTTGGATCAGTTGCAGCTGCTCAAATTTTCAAGAGAAAAATATATGTAAGCATAAGTGAAATTATAAGAAAAAAGAAAGAAGACATAAAAATATGTACATTACATATTTGTAAAAAAAAAAAAAGGATGTGCATTATGTAGAAGGATGTGCATTAATCCTACAATAATATTACAGCAATGAATACAGAAACTGAGAAATTGTAAAAAGTATATTTATATATACACCATATATACACAGGAGTATTGCATCTGAACAGAATTCAATTGAAAAATTGTGAAGTCCTACAGGTGTAAATTATTACAAAGTTAAATGGTTATGCAGACAAATTAGGGATGAACTTGAACCTGAACTCATATTTGGCAAGTATCAAATTATATATGGATATGGATAAAAGCATTGGGCCACTCCTCTTAGTCATTGAAGTGTTTCATTCAGTCCCATTGCCACAGGTGTATAAAACCCAGCAGCTAGCCATGCAGTCTGCCTTTACAAACATTAGTGAAAGAATGGCTCGTTCTAAAGAGCTCACTGAATTCCAGCGTGCTGCTGTAATAGTAATGTAATAGGTGGAAAGCGGTGGAAACGTGTTCAATCACACTTCTCTATCTGGCGGTCTGATGGACGAGTCTGGGTTTAGTGAACGCCAGGAGAACGTTCCCTGCCTGACTGCACTGTGCCAACTGTAAAGTTTGCTGGAGGAGGGATTAACGCTATGGGCATTAGGCCCCTAAGTTCCATTGAAGGGAAATCTTAATGCTTCAGCTCACCAAGACATTTTGGACAATTCTCTGCTTCCAGCTTTGTGGGACCAGTTTGGGGAAGGTCCTTTTCTGTCCCAGCATGACTGAGCCCCAGTGCACAAAGCAGCTCCATAAAGGCATGGCTGGCTGAGTTTGGTGTGGAAGAACTTGACTGGCCCGCAGAGCCCTGACCTCAACCCCATCCAGCACCTTTGGGATCAACTAGAACAGAGATTGTGAGCCGGGCCCTCTGGTCCAACATCAGAGTCACAAATGCTCCTTCTGGATGAACGGGCAAAAATTCCCACAGACACACAACAAAATCTTGTAGAAAGCCTCCCAGAAGAGTGGAAGCTGAAGGGTTAGTTGTTAGAGTGGGTTTCCTAAACCTGCGTTGCTTGTCATTTTACCGTTAGCCTGCATGATTAGTAATGGGCTTTATTGGAGGCTAATGTAACGTATCATCATGAGTCTGTTAGTCTAGCTTTCTAGCTATGCCATTCTTTTTAAATATAGTTTTAATAAGCAGGAATTTCAGTCATTTTTTATTTCTTTGTGGTTAAAATCCAATGATTAGAAAAAATCACTTCCTGTTTTAGCCACATCCCCTTTTCCCAAATCTGAATCCTAATTATTTTGACCCAAAACAAACACAAATACAAACAGTGGTGCCTCTGCGCACCTCTAATACAAATGTACACAGAAACTAACATTCACACACTAACACACAGTCGAGTTGAGAGTACGGTGTGCCAGAGTTCTTCAGATGGCTCTTAAATATAGAAACGTGGCAGAGTGTCAGGACGGCTGCTCCAGTGCGTCGGAGCGTAACGGCAAAACGCTGCTTTACCAGCTTTAGACTGAACCCTGGGAACCTCAGAGAGATGGTGCCAGACATTCGAAGGGCTCTAATCAGCTCTGAAAATACACACCCACACACCCACACACACACACACACACACATATACATATCTATCATATATCTATCTATGTATTGGTTAGACAGATAGATAGATAAGGTTTTAGTTGCATTTTTGGGATTTTATTCAACATGTTTTGCTTCCATTTTTTATTTGAAATCACAACATTTGCATGAAAAGCCGTTGATGGCAGCGTGGTTAATAATGCAGTGTGATTTTCTGGCTCCAACTGTCATTGTGAGAATCAAACCAGGCAAGCTGTAGAGACTGGAGCAGCAAACACTGCAGTCATGGCACCGAAACTGGTTTCAGCAATTTTTTCTTTCTTTTTTTTTTATGATATAGTAATTCCAACACTTCGCAAACAAATATCAAACACTTTTGCTGTTAAAAAAAACATGTTAACTTGACTGCTAAATATGATTAGGGCTGTTTATATCAACACCAATTTGGGGGGTGGCTGATGAGGACAGCCACCCTGCAAGATAAAGTTGTTTATTAAAAAACTGATATTTTTGCATCCATCATCCCTGTTTATGCCTATGACCTAATTACATCACATGGTGCACTTTTACTTTTTCTAAACCTTCTGCAGCATTTTGTCCTGGGTGGAGACTGCAGATTTAAATATTTGCAGCAGAATCATCTGGATACTCGGCTCGCCGTGCACAGAGCTCCGTTCTGTGGAGCTGCAGCTTTATTTTACGGTGGAGTAAATGAGGTATTTTGTCAGCCAGTTACCAAAGTACAGTGTGCACGTAATAACTAAATGGAAACTTAATGTGGGAATTTTCAAAAATAAAATGACTGAAAGCAAACCACACTTGGATTTTTTTTTCCCCTCAGATATTTGCCTGCATTTGGCTCCATTTTTTTTCCATTTTGTCCGTA
>OMLB01063680.1:63468-76346 GCA_900302555.1 Myripristis jacobus | reverse complement strand
TGATCAGGTCAGCCTGAGGGTAAGGAGGCATGAACAGTCAGGCTTCTCAGCCATGCTTCAATTGTCATAACAACACAAGGCCTTTCTCAGTTCTCAAGTTTGCACTTCATGTCTCTTCCTTGCGTCTTAGTCCTGCCCACAGGAGATGCCAGCTGAGGAGGCGAGGAAGAGATGCAAGGAGAGGAGTCGAGGCAACGGGCAGTTAACAAAAGGAAAAATTCATGATCACTCAAGCCTCATTTTAATGCACTTTCAGTTTACTTATGACATGTTTCACCTCTGTAAGTTATTACTGTCATTTCTTCTATTGGACAGTAGAAATGTGATGTGCTTTTTATAAGTTAAAAAATATAATAAATCATTCTTTATTCCAACTGCACTTCATTCATTTTTTCTTTGTCTTGTTTCCATTCCAGTTTGTTGTGAAGCACAAAATGTGTTTTAAAAAGTGCCATGCAAATAAATGTTATCATAATGATGCTGAAGATCCGTCTGAAAACTTACACTGTAGAAATAAATAGTCTACGGTGTATCTAGTTTTGTTTACTCTGATTTTTAAAATTGTTGTCTCTCAAATTTAATGACTAAACCTCTAATACTAGGCCCTTACGTCCGTAATTTTGTAAAAAGCCACCAGCAGACCTGAGTTTTGAGTATAAGAAGTGAAAGCTAGCTTAGTGCTAGGTTCAAGCTCGCCACCTGTTTTGTCTGTGAAACCAGTTTAACAGCTTACAGCATCACACTATCACACACTGCATTATAACAACTATATGAACTGCACATTGAAAATTTCCAATCGCTCCCGCACTGTGGCTAGGCTGATGACAATGTCACAGAAATGATAGAAATCAGGGAGACTCAGGGCAACCTGCTCAGGCCTAGAATTGATTTTCAGACCAAAAAGAGAAAGGTTATATTTGAACTTTACTTTGTGATCAATAAGTCTTAACCAAAAAGCACCAAGGCACACTGCTATTGGCATATGCTCTCTCTACAGGATTTTACTCTAAGAGCGTGTGAATCTGTAAGGAGGGCATCCACATTCTGCCTCATACTCTATACTGTATACACACACACTAAAAACATAGCTCCCTTTGAATATTTTTCAAGTTATTTCAAAATTTCCTGCCAGTATAGGTGGACTGCCTAAAAACAGGATAATGCATGCAATACCATAAAGCTCAAAAGCCAGAATGAGTTATGGGAACAAAACGGAACAATGGGAACAAGGGAAAGTGTTTCCTTGGAGATCATGCTTGTGTCATCTCAAACCACAGATGTCCAATGATTCCACAAGGACGCCAGGCAACAAATTATTGTCATCCATTAAGCACATGTGCTCAGAACAACAATGTACACTACCAACAAAAATGAGGACACATCAGGGAAACACGTTTTTCAGAGGATACATATTTTGGCACAAAACAGTCTCTGGCTCCTCTCCCTGCACAGTTAGCCAACCTTTCTACACAGCCTCAGCTACTAAAGTTAAATTAAATGGATGGACATGAAGACAAAGAGCTGAAAAGGCAAGGGTGTTTTCAAAGAAGAGAGATCATAAAAGTTGAACTGAGCCAGGCTTGGGTATCTCTCTCTTATTTTGCCATACAAAGCTGAGTGAGACTTGCAGTGGGAATATGGACCCTGACTAGTAAACTGACAGCCAATCAGATGGTGGATAACTTTAAAATATACTAAACCAAACCCACTCACAAGCACACCGCTGCAAGTTACAAAACCTGATGAGCTATGAAAGACTTATTAGAGATGATTAAAGCTCTACATACAAGCATAAAAGTTATACAATCTGTGTGAGTACATGTATAATTCATATCTCTCCAAATGAGTTCCAGATTGGGGCTTTAGGAGACACAGAACTTTTTACACACTGATCCACCAGACTCACACTACAAGACAATAGCACACAGTTGTTGCCCTTTGCCACTTTCACTTTAGCTAACTGGTACAAAATATGTTCATTCTGTCATAAGCAGCAACTCGTGTGCAGACCAAATGTCTCCACATACACACACGGCATCAAGTGTTTACAGTTTACAGCTAACTCCTGAGATCAGAAATAGCTAACCCTGGGGCTTACTGGCCCATTCCTCTTTTACCACAGTAGGCCCTTTGTTCTGACTGTGGGGGAGAGGGTTCAGACTGGCTGGGTGGATTTGCGTTGTCGCCAAAGTTGTCGCCTTCTCCTACCTGCTCTGTCTGTTTCCATTTCTGCTCCAGGGCATCGAACATGACCCTGCACAACTCCTGGACATCATGCTGCTGCCAGGCTGAAAACACACACAGAAAGTATAAGTAAGTGAACAGCCTTGGAGACACGTGGTCTCTCTCTCGCCCATATGAAAATAGACACATGCATACAAGCCATGTGAGTCAAATCATAGGAAAGCGAGAGTTCTCACCCTCACTGCTGTCCCAGCCAAAGCTTCGTGTCACATCAGTGGTCTCGATTGCCCGTTTCTTACTCGTCTGCAACAGGACGAACAGCCTTTGAAGCTGGTAGGGGATGCTGGTAACTGGGTCCTCTTCTGACTCCTCAAACTCCCAGCTGGAGGAAAGGTTGGATACCAGAGTAGAGTTTAGTGAGCTCAAATATATATATCATAGGGTGTGAAGTTGACAAAAACCTCCACAAGCACAAGCTCTTACTTGTACAGCGCATTTCTGAACTCCGGAGTCATGAACAGTGTTTGGAGAAGGCTGTTCAAATAACAGGTCATAGCTTGGTTGACCAAGCCCACATAACCTGAAACGGGGACCAAGAGACAAGAGCAGGTCAGGTGGGGTCACATAACTGGAGGGTATGTCATGTTTAGAACAAGCGGCCAAGCCCTACCTGTCTCAGATTTGTTGAGAATGGAGGAGTAGGAGTACGACGGGCTGCTGTAGTCACTACTGCAACCTGCAGTGCCATCTCTGGGCAGGGGCCCAATAAAACGCTCCTGAGAACTGTCATCAAGTCCACTGCTGTCTGCTGTCCCTGACTCATCCTACACATACAAGCACAAACATACAGAGTAGAAGCTTTTGATGAATTCTATTTATTTTCTTAAATAATAGCAGCCAAAGGGTGCAATCAATGAGAAATCAGCTTATGGTACTTGTTTGGTTATTCCTCTACCACTCACCGATGCGATCTGTGGTTGCTCGCCGTCTTTGTCTGTCAGCTGAAGGAAATTCCTCTTACCAGGTTCAAAGCCCGACTCAGAGAGGGACATCTCACTACTGTGGTCCAGTGGTGCCTAAGAGGAGGCAGAGTAACAGTAGACAGGAGCAAAAAATATTCACAAAATCACAAATGTGGACAGGTAGAACAAGCAAAACACAGTGCATAGTAAGTAAAGGGAAAAAAACAACAGCAACAAACAGACAAAAGCAATGTTCCTACAATACAGATACTACACAGAAGATTTCAGCAATAGTTTTCTTTGGGCTACAGGCTGAATGAGCTCACAAAGAGACTTAGGTTGAATTCATTTTGAAGAGCTTCTCCATATTGACCGGTCCGAAGAAAGTAGCTTGAGGCTAACATGTGTCCGACACTACACAACAGAGAACTCGGTGTTGTTCCTCCGGGTGAGCTGAAGAGGAGCGAGCTATGGGCTGCAGTGGAAATGGTTTAATCCACTGACCTACTCAGTGAGATAACAACAGACACAGCACCTGGGCTTTGGCCTGGGTCAGCAACAGGATTAGCTTGGCCTCGGTTAAGAAAAGGAAGTAGCATGTCTGCACGCATGCACACTCACACGCACGCATTACCACACAGAGCAAACGCACACCCAGTAAGCACATTTAGAATACACTCATTACACAGTTTTTTGGGTGTGGTTATATAAGGATTAGAGAAGAGCCGTGTATCTTAATGTGGGAAAACATTATTGCATTCAGACAGAAAACAGGAGTGGCTGTCCATAATAAAGTTAATTTGCTAACCATGTCTGATGTATTTCCCCAGGCGAGGTCAAAGGTGCCAATCACATAGCCTGCTTTGTGGGCGACATCTTCATAAAGTTTGGAGAGGGCGGTGGAAGCAGGCAGGTTCAGCGTCAGCCTCTCATTGACTGTCTTTGCATTGGTGGTGTCCTGAATTATACACAGCACTCTGGGCTCCTCGGCTGCATTTTGTATCTGCAAATCAAAAGAGAAGAGGGGGGAAAGTGAGCATAAAAAACTGGCCGCATTTTTACTTTAAATGTGCAACATCAGTGCCTTAAACCATGCACAAGAGCCCTGAGTTAGAATAAAATGGTTAGAAGACTCCTCCGGTTATGCACCCAAAGTCATCAATACAAACGCACACCTGACCACAACAGAAAAATGATACTTCAGCTATGCAATGCAGTACAGATATGACCTACTGGGGACAAATTTTCATGTAGGTTTCAGATAAAGACACAGCAGACCATGCTAACAAATTAAAACAAACTGCATATGACAACAGCGAAGTTACACAAACTGCCAGAGGAACATATTTAATAGTTAGTAAAACAAAGTGAACACCGTGTAAGCACAGCAGACCCCACAGATGGGTAAGCATGCCGTACAGCAGCAGCATTAATAATTAAGTTTGCAAATCCCACTGTGGCGCATCATTTTCAACATGTTAAAGGATCACTCTGGCTATTTTCAGCCTGGGCCTTGTTTCCCTTGGTTTTTGTCATCATGGCAATTGACTGCGTTCAGAATGCCATCACTTCACTTCACTGTAGAGCTTGATGCAGCCTTGCTTCAACTCTCCGGGCGCAAATTTGCAAATACACAACCATGGGGCAAACACAAGCTCTGGCAGATAAACCAAAAAGCAATTAAAACAAATGCTTTCAACACAATAATACTTCTACTGCAGTGGGGCCTGCTTACATCCAATTTCTGATAATCCACTGACATGTTATTTAAAGCTGCATGAATAGACCACTCAAGTACTCTGACACTGTATTCAATGTAAACAGCATGTTCTGTAAACACAATATTTGTTAGAAGACTTATGTTAACCTCCTAGTGATATTTCAGAGGGCAGGATTAGCAAGCAAGACCAATAACTTTAAAAAATGTTATGTATTTATCCTCTAAAATTCTGTTTTCATCAATATGCATTTTACAAATTTAACTTTACACAGCATATGGCATAATTTCTTTCACAATTATCTGGCTAACTTTCTGATCCTGTTTTGTGAAATAAACCTCTGGCGTCACAAATTTAGGAAGTGTGCCAATGCAAGTGGTAAGCATAGTAGGGATTTTTTTTCAATGCTGACAGCTGACAGACATGGAAATGACCAGTTATGCAATCAGCTGCAGAAAAGCAAGAAATATCAGCTGTGGTTTGTTTATGGTTCATTTTAGATTTACAAAAGCACATGATTTTGGATGTTGGCATTCCAAAGACTCAAAAACTTTTAGAGCGCTTCTGGGCTGAAGCATCAAAGCCTCTTCTTCTGCTTTTCCCAACAGGACTTGAATGCAGCAGAAACCCAGAAAAACAAATAAACAAGGGAGTATCACATGGAACCCAACTGACATACCAGCTGGATAATATTAGCTCATCACAGATATATTGGTATCTGCATATAAGTTGGTCAACAATATATTAAAAAGATACAAATTTCGGTAAGATACTCTGGGCAGCAGAAGAGCTGGCAGAGTAATGCATCACAGCTGAGCAGATGGCGGTCTGCACCATGTTACATATCAAAGCTATAATAAATATCTTTATTATAGCTTTCTGATAACCAAATTTGATAATGTCTGGCTACAAATGTGTGTTTTTATGAATCTTAAAATATATGTATATACATATACTGGCCAAAATGTTATCAGAAGCTTTTTACTCCTCAAAACCAATATTGGTGCCAAAAATCCAGAATCCAGAATGCAGGATCAGAATTCAGGATCTTGTGTCTGAGCGATGCTAAAAATATATCAAATGAATATTGTGATTCTTGTTCCAATTGCAGCTTTTTAATCATGTGAAAAGTGCAGTATGTTTGTGTGTGTTGGGGTTTTGTTAGCCAGTGTGTTTGCCCTGTGGGTATCACCATGATAAAAAAAAAAAAAAAAATTAAGGAAGTAAGGCCCAAGCTGAAAATAACTGGAATTATCCTTTAAGCAGCCCGTTTTCATTCTCGTGAAAAAATAAAATAAATAAATAAATAAATAAAAAATACACTGTCCGTTTCAGAGAAAGAAACACACAAGTCTCTAATGGGCAATATATTTGTTTCCCCTCTGGTCAGTATTTCCATTCTCTGTCTTTGTTATGTTATGTGCTGCTGGTACCTATAAAAATGATTCTTAATTAAAGAAAGTTTTGACCCTTGCTGCAGTATGACAGTTTTCAAGAGTGCTTCCCCGTGCAAATTTAAAACACCATGCTCTACCTCTCACACACAAGCACACACATGGCCATGGCTACCTGAGACAACCTCTTCATCTCATCAAAAATACTTTGTCTGCAACTCCAAAATGTACCCTGATAATACATGGAGAGAATTGTGGGGGAAAGAACATCAACATAAAAGACACACAGCAAAGAAATTAGTTGCACAGTATGTTGGTGTAGTTACTCACATTTAATTCAAGTTGACTAGCAGAACTAGACCTAGTCAACATCCTAAATCCTGGCTGTCAAATGAACCTCACAGTGGCTGGCCAGGTGAAGAGGTGATAATGAAAGGAAGATATTTTCAGAAGTTAGCCAATTTTTTTTCCTATTTTATCTTTGCAAAGCCTGTGATCTTGGAGAATGTGATTGACAGGTCCTATAAAGAAGCAACAGCTGACCACACTGGAGTGTATTATGAGATTAAAGGTTATTTTTATCATGGATGTAATCACAAGGTGCTGACATTAAGCCACAGGTACAGCAAAGCACAGGCACTATTGTTTTTCTTTACACCTGTAAAAGACTGGAAATAGCAGCTACACAGTAATTTAGTATAGTGCCACAAAATGTCAGTACCCAATATCCATGCCAGAATTCATCTGTCACTTTGGAGGTTCTATTCTGTTCTAAAATTGTTTTTGTCCAGTAACGTAGTGATAGTAGTTTTTTTTTTTTTTTTGAAGCACCAGTCATTGCGACCTGTATAGTCATTCCTCGAAAATTAGATAATAATAATGATTAATCGCGGATCAACAAAAACTTTGGGCTATCTTAAACTACATTTGTTCAGAGACCAACTGCAGTGTCAACCCTGTAACGACCCTAATGCTTCATTTTTACACACAACTGTAAAGTCACAAATTAACTTTGACTTGATGCAGCAAAGACGCATTTGCCAAAGTCAACCACAAAGCAAGTGAGCAATACTCTATGTCAGCTTTCTGCCCTAAGGCCTGATCTAAAACACCCATAAAGAGTCCTCAACAAACACTTAAACAAGCGAATCCCGCCTTGGGGAACTCTCGATGCTTGTAACAAATTTAGACTCATTAAGGATACTATCTGTCACCTGTACATCCATAGCGGCATGATCTGTCTAGTCAAGGAATTGATGCAGACACTGTATTCTGATCTCTTTTGCTCAAACACTCAGCCACCCAGCCCACGATCATCCTACTCTGATGCTCTGAGGAGTAAGCAGGGCAATACCCCTCCAAACTGTGTATACTGACTACATGATCCAGATGACTAAAGTAAGTATTAGTGGAAAAACTTCCTGGATTCCATTAGCTTGCAAATGTTAAATACAGAGGACATCTGGGAATCTACAAGACCACAAGGCAGCCAGCACCACTCACTGTCCATCTAATCTACACATTACAGAGTTGGGTGTGTGACTGTGGGTTTATCACTATGGTTATCGAGTAGGAACTTCCCATCACAGATGTGCTGTTAAACTAGAACAGCCAGGGCTGCACTTGTCTGACACCCCTAACAACCCCAACTCTAGTATTTTTAAAATACTAGAGTTGGGGTTGTTAGGGGTGTAAATTAAAAAAAATACAAATACAAATACAAATTATTATTGCTGCCTTCTCATTTTCAAACCGGCTCAAACATGGATTATGCATCTCTGAGTCCAATCATATTTATTACTTTCATCAATGTTAGGCCTACTGTTAATTATAATATTGACAATAACCCTGTCAATAAGCCAGCAATAATCATAATAGCAGGCCCACCGATCTGTGAAATAAATGAGTTTCTGTGAGGATACAGCTGATCACTGCACCACCTGCTGTCTTAAAGGAGAACTGCACTTTGGCAAGAAGATCAGCTTGGCAGAATAACAATGGAGTAACACGTAGAGTGGTGACAAATGGTGCTTTTCCAACTTTTCCAAAAGGGTATAGAACAGTCAAAGAAGCTGGATGCTGTTAGTTCTTAGTAACTAAGTGTAAATATTTATAAATGTCACAGAAAGTGACAGCTGGCATTACTTACAGTGCAAAACCACTGGTGCATGATAGATTCACGAGTACCCCTTAACAGAAGGTTAGAAGTGTTTTCTAATGGATGAAGGTGATGTCAACCAAAGTCACATTTCGGAATTTACGCAGCTATATTTAGTGTTGTTACCTGTTGTGGTTAAACATATTACGCACATGACAACCTTCTGATCTAAAATCAAACATCAGGTTCTTGCAGTGGATGTCCTAAGATTTCAGAAGAGGTCCACCTTGTTGACCGTCATGGATATGTACTTCTGCACTCTTGTCTTCCTTATAAGGCTGTGATGAAATGAGTAAACACTCGGGGCCCTGTATAAACGTTTGTAACCTGGTTTATCTAGGTTAAGGTGTCATGGGTAAGGTATGTTTTTTTGGGGGTTTTTTTTACAAACAAGATATAGCTTGTGTCAACGGTGTCTGAACACACTGTCACCACTTGGGGGCTCCACTATATTAGTTCTGAAAATGAATAAATTAATTAAATCAATAAATCAGTAAGTCAGTGACTGATACCAGTTTGCACCAGGTTTTCCCCCAAACCTGTATCTGGTAAGGTCCACAACACTACACGGAGCCTCAGCAGGTTTCTGGCATCCCAGAATCCCCCTCATCGGCCTACCACCATTCCTAGCTATAATCACCTACACCACCATATACCTGTGCAAAGCCTTATCCTTAGTTCTTAACATGACTCACTAATTTATAAACTTGCTATTGATTTCACCACAGAACTTAAGTAGTGGAAGTAATGCGATTCTAAATACTGCATGGGACTTTTTTTTTTTTTTTTTAACTCTTGCTCTGTATCTGTGCTAGTAATTACTGTATAGAGTCTATACAGTCCAGAGTTGCTCATTGTGTCTATAGACCCTATGAGCAAGTCTCAACAGGGCTGGGTTAAAATATTTCATACACTAAATAAATGCCGATGTTCAACATCCATTTAAAGGTGATTTAGCAAATAAGTTCATGTGATGATACTATACTAGCTGCATGCTTACATCTTGCAAAAGGACAGTTATGGATTTTATTGTCATGATTACTTTGGAACAAACAGCTGACCACAAAGTATCTGAATCTTGAAAAGTAGACTTGCCCTTCTAATGCAAACACTTTCAAAAGCTTTCTTACCTTTTCTTCCTTGTTTTGTCTTTCTGACTAATCTGATTATATATCCCAGGACTGACGGCATGTGAGGCAGTTAACTGCATACATGATTGTTTTTCATGTGACGTGATTTGTGATGTTTATAAACACTGGAGCAAAAGAGACTCCTGTGTTAGTTTTGAGTTTCAAATGGTTTCTTTTCTATGCTGAAGTGTATTAATCAACATAAAATGGATCCGTCTGTCCTTGGGCTGTAATGACAACTGCATTACGGCAGTCATGTGATACCTACTGCAGGGTTGAGTTCATTACAGTCATCACCGTAGGGATGTGTGATATTGACAAAAAATAATATCTTGATATTTGGGGGGGATTTTGCCGAAAACGTCTTGTATTGTACTAGCTCGCTCTTGTTAATACTATATTAGATGCTGTCATATTAGATGATATTATTTAATCTGTTGCTGTGGCAAAATATGAAACCCTGTTCAGTTTATGCTCCAGAGTTTGGTGACATGAATCATACAATTTAAGCAGAGCTGCATGACTGAAATATTTTCGGTTAGGCAGGGTGTCCAAAGTTGTCAACGTTTTTCTCGGCCGCTTTAATTGGCACCATATCTATCAATGTAATTGGTGACAGTGTTTATTTCTTGCCATCTGTTGCCCATCTTGTCGTAAGGCGCTCTTATGCAGAATGACTCTGCCAAACTTTGCAGTGTGTGTTTTTGTTTTGCCAGTACTATAGCTGGTCGGTTGTGGTCGACTGCTGACTCCTGAAGCTTTTCATATTCTTCATATTCTGTGTGGTGGTTCATTTGCGGACTGTGAAACGTTAGTTGAGCTGTTTAACGGCAACCACTTTGCGACCTCCAGATTGTCTTTTGAGAAACATCCGTCTTTTCGAAGCCAAACCACCTCCATGCAAGTGAGGATGATCCACATCTAGCAGTTAAATCTAATATGATCAATTCCAAGGCTGTGGTGTTTGTGTTTGTTCACTCATTTTTAACTTCAGCCATGCAGGCAGCTACGCTAGCTTAGTTTGTTGCGAAGCATGAACACTGCATGTGTTCTCAGTGCGCTTGTGAAGTAATCTGTCCTACTTGGCTTGATCATATGCAGTGAATGTGTGCAGAACTCTCAAGGCATGTTTTGATTGTTTTTTGCAAAATGAGTGCCATACTCAAGTTTGTCATTGCACACATTGTTAAAACAACAATTACGAAATTATCGGAAACGATATATCGCACAGCCCTACATCATTGCATTTTTTTCCATATTTTTTGGTTGTGAAAGTTAAAGGAGTGCATATGGTTTGTGATATGAAACATAAATACTATAATTATTGTTTATTTATCATCACTGACTGTCTTCCATCCTATGTTCAAAGGCTTCTGGAGAAAACTTTTCAGCTGCTCGTCACTTTCAATTTACAAACAAGAGGGAGGGACAGTCCATTAATCATATGGGGGACAGGACAGGGATAGGATCTAACCAATCCTGTGCAATCCTTTGTATCTCCGGAACGGAGGGTCACAGAGACACAGGACCAAGACCAGTGTGTTCAGAGTCCCTGAAAAACTCGGGTAGACCTTAGCACCAAGTCGCAAGGATGTTCGGTTTCAGAGACACAGGCAAAAAGTTGATATGCAATGTGACAAATTTTACTAAAAATTAATTTTTTTTTTTTAGTACCAGAGCGGAAGGTGATGCAGACAAAATACAAAGAAAAGTGCATTCAGAGTCCCCAGAAACTTCCAAGCGGACCTTGGTTCCAGAGATATGGGCCAACTGACCTCCCATTAAAGTTAACTTGGGGGGCGGGGGTACGGGCAGTAAACCTCAGTGATACGTTACAATCACAGCCCCAGTCTGTCCACATAAAATTCTAGCCTGGCACTTCACAAAACTGGCTCACACTTGCTTGAACATGTTTCGGCCATTCCAGACATGCATGAGTCTCTACTGAATTCTTGTCAACAGAAAACAGATGCACACCAAAAAAAAAAATCAAATAAAAACATATTGATGTCCCTGTAAATGTTTACAGAATGTTGCTTTACAAAAACTATTGATAGTGGATATTTTGTTTGTATTTTCTTATTCAAGGCCATATTGCAAAAGAAACTTAAGGAACTTAAAATATAATTCACAGAGCCGTGTGTATGTGTGGGTGTGTGTGTTCTGTGACAATTAAAAGGTTATTTCCTTATCCAAAGCATAATGTCTAAAGACACATCATGTCAAAACCTGCAATGACACTTTTTTAATAAAATTGATGGTCTTCAATGGCAATCAATAAAAAGGGAGTGAGATCATGAAAGATAAAATGAGCCTGCTGGAAATTAACAACTGTGCTCATTCCCATATCTGATTAATTCAGATTAAAAACAGGCAAATCTGGTGACCTGGTGGTCTGAAGCATGTACCACTGTGGAAAGATGGTCTCAGTTCAGGTCTGCCTACAACCTTTGTGGCATGCTGTCCCCACCCGACTTCTGATTCTCCAGGGAAAGTCAACAGAGAATGGCCACTGTCTTCCAGTAATGGCCTGCCTCACATTCATAAAGTTGCACACATTCACATCTGATGGCTGCCCAGCATTACTAACACCTCTACTGCTGGCCGCTGGGCAGCACCACTGGAGCAGTAAGGGGGCTGTGTGCCTTGTTCAAAGGCTTATCAGCAATGGTTGCTGGGCGGTTGCACTGGTATTGCCTATTATAAAACTTCAAACCAATGAAACACATGGCAAGGAAGGTTCCAAAATCCACTCTACACTTCAACTAGTGTACCAGCTCTCTGAAGTACAATGCATGTCTAAGTAATGACTGCTTAGCTGCTAAAGAGGCTGGAAAAGAAGGTAAGTGAACTGTTTTTTTCTTAGACTCAAAGCTAGTTAATATGAAATTTAAAAAAAAAAAAAAAAACACCTGAGAAAACACAACAACAGATTGCTACACTAATCAAACACCTACAACTGGCCATTTAATTGGCTGCGTGACAGATCTGTTTGTTTGTTTTTTCTTTTGCTTTGTTTTGTTTTGTTTTTTTGGAGGGTGGGGGGTTGAATTACGAGGCAACTAACCCCTGATAAAGGCTAAACAAATAAATATGATAAATACGTGTGTAGGTCTGTTATCAGCATAGATCCCATTAAGTGCAAACGCCACATAAATATCAACCGGTGACGTATGAGGCTTGACGTACCGCGCTGGGCAACTGACGTATATGCGACCGAAAACACACAAAAATGACTCGCACGTTACGCTCAAACTAAAACTAAAACTAAAACTAAAAACTTAATTTAATAACTATGTTTTGGGTACGCACAATTCCTTAAAAAACGAGCA
>OMLB01063680.1:12710-52227 GCA_900302555.1 Myripristis jacobus | reverse complement strand
TTGTTACGTCTACATAATCATGCTCCATATGATTTTGACTTGGAGGTGGAAATGGAGCTTTTCAGAACTTTCTCCACCTATTATAATTCAAAATACAGTCGTTTTACCCTTGTGTCAGCAGAAATTACAAATTTTGCCGCCTGAAGGCAAATATAAAAATGCAAGCTGGCACATACAGTCATGCCAGCTGAAATATCAAAATTTCTTGCATTAAATCTTACTGGAAAAATACGTCTACTTTCCAATAATGAAGACATAACTTTACTTTGTTTGAGTTTTTAGGTGATTTGAAAGAAGCGCATCAGTTTTTCATCTTCCCTGGCAGCTAAAAATACATGTTTTTGTTTTCTTTCATTTTTTTGTCTGAACCTCAGATGAGGAATGCCTGCGGAGTGGATATATTTCAAATATCAAAAAGCTGTGTGTGGTGTGGACTTTGTAGCTCAAAGGCACTGGTGATCCCATAATAATAAAATGTTGAGACCCAGGAATAGAGTACATATGCAGATATCTACGCAGATTTATAGCCTGACTCTCCTGGCTCATAGTATGCAAAGGCAGCATGAGGAAGCAAGACAAAGCAGTGTTTTGTTTTTTTTTCTTTTTCTTCCAGTTTTGATTCACTCTCATGGCCAAATGTAGGAAAAACTGATTTCCTCAAACTTTAAAATTGCTTCTAATTTACAGTTGCAATCACTGGCAAAACAGGACAGCACAAGGGAGAACAGCATACTTTTTTTTTCATTTCCAGTGAACCATTAAGACAGGATAAGCTTATTCTAAAACACAAATACTTTCTCTTTAAGGGTCACTCTTCTAAAAGGAATTCCCCAACATTTTGGGCAAAAAAAAAAAAAAGGGTGTTTCGCCCAAAATGCTGGAATATTTCTCCAAAGCAACCCCATGGAACTTTTATTTTTTTGTTGAATTTTAAATTAGTAACTGCAATTCAACTGTTTTACATGCTTGTTAAGTCCACGGCTAATTAAATAAACTGCTGCAAATTTAGAATGCTAAACAAAACGAGCAATCTGCAGACATCTTAAAACAAGCTGTAAAATGGACACATACCTATTTTCCACTATTAGTTAGCATCACATCACTTACTCGATAATACTATGTTGAGAATGGCACTTATGTTGACTGGCTATTTGGACGAATATAAAGTTGGGTGTTCTATCAGTCTTCACAAACTCATACATTTTACCCGACCCATAAACTGAGGAAACAACAGACAACAGACACATGCACGTCTATGCATACATACTGCACAATACTCGTGTGTACTCGTGATCCTCTGTGGTGAATCTGTGTAGAAGTTCAGTCTCCAGTCTCTAGACGGGCATGCTGCAGCTCGGGGGGCCGGGTCTAGTGGATGAAAGGCATACGCTCCTTGTTGTCGTTGTCTCCTTCAGGCTCCTCCTCTTCCTCACCTGCTTCGCTGGTCTCTGTGCTGTCACTAGCCATCTGGACACACAGTTAGCCGAATGATCATTTACATACATTACTAAGGTGCCCATGCACACAGCACACCACTGATATCCCTCTATTAATGGGCACATATATTGAGTAGGCAAGTCCATATAATAGTATTCAAGGTTTGATGTGGAGAACACCATGGAAACTTCTACTGATGGCTTAAAAAGTGGTACTTATAAAGATATAAAGGTTTTCCTGATTTTGGTTTTCCGTTTATGTGTTTTTTGTGATGTTGGTGTTGTCGAGGATGACTCCCGTTTTGTATTTCCTTGTTCTTTGTCACTGATTTGAGGACGTATTTGTCTGAAAAATCCTGATTTGTTTGGGATGTCTGAAGCTGATATGCTGAGTTGGACAGAGAACAGAGAACTCCATGTGTCCATCATAAGAGGTCATTTCATTTCCGCCCTGTAAATCGAATGCTCTGAATTGGTTCTGTCTTTGAATCTGTGGAACTGCACATTTTGATATGGCATGTGGCCGGTGTGTTTTGTGTGTCCATATGGGCTGGGCACCAAATTAGGTGCAGGAAACATAAATTTTAAACAAATCACTTACTTACTTACTATGGCTATTGTATTTGAAAATGTATGCACCAGTTATTCAACTTCTTCAAGGAAATCTTTATTATAAGGCACTATCGGGGCTTTGCAAGAGCAGCAAAAATCACACTGACATAATGCCCAAATACTCGCTAAATATGTAACAACCAGGTTAGACAAAGAGAAGACAAGACAGAGGACATGAAAATAACCATGTAACATGAGCAGTTATGTAAATCAAATGCATTAAGAAGACAGAGATTCTTGGCTGACCAGATACTAAGGCTAGCAGGCGCACTAACCAGCTGATAACCAAACAAGAAATCAGTGAAATGTGGGCAATCGCTAGTGAACTGACTGGTTATAATTAAATGAAATTACTTTAAGTTAAATTAAATGAACCACATCTCTACTGTTCAGAATAGCCAGGTTACAAGCTGAGAAGTGTATCAGTCATCCTCAGCATAAACAAGTGTCTAATGTGGCCACCAGAGGGCGCAAATGTAACCTGAAAACCTCCTAATGCGTCTAAGCCAGCGGGTGGGAGTCGGCACACCTGGCATCCACCCCAAGAGGTGGTTCGCCTGGAGGCGCTGAGGCGGCTGCACGGGGCACATGTTAGGACGTCTTCAGACCTCAGCATCACCTCTCAGACATCAGACTGAACAGCCTCAGACTGAAAGCCATTATCAAGTCTATGGTGCATTATACATGGGCCAAATGGCTTCCGACAAAAAGCCAATTAGACGAGACCCCCTCTGACAGTCCACCGAGCTGATTAATTCTGTGCCATATTTTCTGTGACAACACCATAGTAAGTGTTAAGGTTCATAGTGGGTAGCCTGATAAAGCTGTAATTGAAATGACTTGCATTGGCATTGTGTGTTAAGTGCATTATGTAAAAGAGGAACAAATATTTAATGAGGAATTGATAACAATGACGTTCCAACTGTTTTAATAATTATAATTCAGTCCAAGAGTAGCCAAAATAACTGTGATAATATATGTTGCATACAATAATACATTTCCACCCAAATCAGAGCAACCTAGCCACCTACTCCAGGCAAACCCAGCCCTGTTTGCATTATTCTCACTTGAGTCAATAAGATGGTGATGTTGCTACGCTACATATAGCCCTATCTATTACTGTGTGCTTTCTGAAAGCGTCATTCTTATCATGAGCTGAAGTAAAACATATCAACAAATGTCTTGTTACCAGTGGTGTAGGAGACTTCTCAACATCCAGAATGAGTTTTCCTATGTTGCCTCGGTCGTGAATCCTCTGCATGGCCTCTTTTACCTGTGGGCGAAACATGACAAATTGAGTAATTTAAGGAAAAAGGTGGAACTGGGGTGCATATTATTAGTACGGTGCTCTGATCCTATCCATACAAAGTGTGAAAAAATGGTAATGTTAAAGATGTCATTGGGGCAATCAAATGGTTTAAATTTTGTTCATTTAAAACTGATGTAACATGAAGTGAAATATGATTTTTTTAACACAGGGCAAAAAAAAAGAAACTTCTCTGATGTCTCCTAGACCGTTATGCACCCCTCCGTTATGCACCTACTTTTAGTGTTAGGTTTTTCAGCTTGACCTCATCAGCTGATCAGAGGGGCGAGGGAAGGCAAAGGGGGGCCTGGCTTGCAAAATGTGTTAAAGGGTGTTAAATGTGCACTACATCTCTGATTTATCCGTATTCTGTAGAAAGAGCCAAAATGCACAAGGAGCCCAGGTTACATTTCCGACTTTGATTGAAAACACACTCCAAGCTCCAAGTGTAAAATGTCCTCTTCTGTTCACAAAAGAGGACATTTTACACTTCACATTTTTACTCATAAAATTCATGAATGCTACTGAGATACTAAAAGCTCTCTGACAAGGGCGCCTCCTGGTAACATTAAAGACATTTCAATTGAAATTCAATGAAATCCACACAAAGAAAATTTGGCCAAAAAAAAAAAGAAGTTAAATAAGGTAAGATTATCGTCAGTCTGAACTAGTCTTATTTATTTCCATCATCAGTACAAGAAGTTCCTCCAGTCAGAATTGCTCCAATTTGTACATACTATGTGAAATAAGTTGAAAGCTATAATTTAGGATAAATGATGCTGACTCACCCTACTGGGTAACATAAAAGTCAAGCTGAACACCTCACCTCCTGTAGATATGATTCAGAGAGGTCTATATTAAGTTAAAAGATATATAGCTATGGCTTCAAACACCTTAAGATGATTGGAGTAGCGGCACAGACTGTATCCTCCATGGGAGATTAGATTAACTGGCTTTTGGCTGACAGGGAGAAACAAGCTCTAACAACTTCACACAAACACTGTATTCTTTCAATTCCCTCTTAACATTTAGTCTGTGGTTCCCAAAAGAATGACAAATATCTATGCAGTTCTATCTCTTTGCATAACAAAGTTTTACAAGGAGTCGCATTCGGCCAAAATGAAAGACACCTCTATAAGCCACTTATTTCATGACACTTTATAAGGTTCTTGTATGCTCTTCAGTGTCATGGGAATGGATCAGGATCCTGCTGTGGATATGTAATGCTGATCATCGGGGAATCACAAGTATGCCATCCGTGCAGGAACTGAAAATTTCCCCTTTGTGAAACATTATAAACAACCCCATTAATGTAATCCAGGCTGACTCAGCACAGTAGGGATAGAGACTAGTGAACTGTCAAAAAGAGGAGGCGACAAACTAAAGATGACGCTGCAGAGAGGAATCTTTAAGTTGGGGGCTATTTAGAACCCTGGTCTTCAGGAGGAATTAGATTTTGTGCCAAATCTATAAATGCATTAAAGTGCGCAACCCCTTGCCTCTTTCATTTGTGTCATTTGTTTTCTCTTTATGTCTCTTATCATCGGAAGTATCTTGAGGAAATTCTGGATCAGCATAATAAAATTACAATGTGTTACTGTATGTATCTGTGATTTCCATAATGTTGACATTTATAAGAACAATCTGAACCTGTCAGTGGCCAAGACAAGCGTTTTGAGTGGACATAATTTGACAGGTGCACATGCCTCGCACATTGCCGTCCGTTTTCTGGCTGCCGGCTGAAGCGTTCTCGACCAGTTCCAAAAGTGTTTGTCCCTATCAGTCATTTGGATCCCAAAAAGCGGAAAAATAGGGCCCAGGTTGAAAAACACCAGAATGATCCTTTAAAGGCTTTTTAACTTTTCACAAAAAAGTGTGCTTTGAAATCTTTTTGGTTTTGGCTGGTTGACTCCACACAAAAGCCTTATCTCTCTGGCTGGGTGACCTTTGCCAGCAGAGTTGAACAGGAGTTATGTTTTCACACCATTCAATTTATTACACCTATTGGGACAGGGCAGCCTTCTCGGATCCAAAGAGCGCCTTTTTTTGGTACTGACCTTAGTGAAGCAACGCTCCTTGCCCAGCATTGGCATTGTCTTGTTTCTGAGTTTACATTATGCTGTTATAATTTCTAAGCAGAACAACAGAACACCCACCACCAAACATAATCTGTCTGAATGATGGATAGTGACTAGTGCAGCTCATAACATTTAAGTGCTCTTGTTGGATCTTTGACATTAACTGTCCATTCTTGTCAGTGCCCTAAGCAGTTTCACTAATACTATGTGAGTGACTGATGGGTCAGTTAACAGTAGCACACAATGTAACGTGGACTCTACTCATTACAGGTTGAGCAAATATAATTAATCTTTCATTGGGGAAATGTTCACCCATCACAAAGGATTGCTGGAGATGCTGTATTTCCCTTTCTCATTACAGTCCACACAGAGACACAACTGAATGTCCCTCTTTGTCTGGAGGCCATTGTTTCAGAAGCACTCACTTGTTTAAAGAAATGGCACAAACCAAGTTGAAAGCAAAAATATGTCAGAAACTATTGCAATACTTTACTACACTCTAAAAATGATGGAGAGGAGAGGGAATATTATCCTCTTCCGCAGTGGATGTCATGGGACCTTGCAATTAATTTGTAGGAGTGGTGCAGCTTTATTTCCTATATCTTAAATAGCCTTTACCTTGGCACTTCCAAGCTAAAATGCATCTTGAGGTGAATCATCTCCTAACCTAACGCAGCTGGTATCCAGGCAACCTTCCCTTATTCACCTCCAGTCACATACACTCTCATTCCTGCACATAAGCAAAGGCAGGCTGGCTGTGCCCCTGACACGCCATCCCAATACTTTTTAATGAGATTCTTCATGGGCAGTGGTTCCACTGAATGCTCCGAGCATTCTGCCAAAGTTAGTTGACAAGAGGTTGGGGGAAGTTTCCCATGAAAAATGAAATGAAAATCTGAAGAGAACACACATTCATTAACATTCACATCTCAATAAAAAGGAGCTGGTGTTTTTGGTTGAGGGACTTTCAAGGTCACTTTTTCTTAATGTAGTTCACCACTGAAACTGTCCTGTTCTGCATTCAACTGTACAGGCAGACCCTTGAAGGACTCGGATCCCCATTTTTTTTCAGGAAGTTTAATTTTGAATTGGCCTGTTAGCTAGCCCGGATTAACATGATATATCGCAACACTGCAGCAAGAATTCACCTTGCTTATTCGCCAGCCTTGGTGTTTGCCACCTGATGATAGCTCCCTGCATGAACACACTTGATCCTTCTCAGCTTCATCCATCCAATTCTGGATATTCCACATTTTCTGGTTCCAAATGGCAATATAGCAATATGGCAACAAACATAACTAAACCTGTAACACTAAAAAGGAATTTCATAATCCAATGGTTAATGTCAATGGTTTCCTCTCAGTCAGGTTTAGTTAGCAGGGATTAGCTTGTAAGCTTGCGTTAACCTTTTCCACAGCGGGGGCCCTGGCACGTGGGTTTCGAACGTGTAATCCAAGTGGCTGCTTGGGGGATCGAATGTGGAATTCAGTATGTCCATTCAGCACTTTATTCCAAGGCAATATATTTCAAAAGCTACTGAGTGACTTACCATGAAATTTGGTAAGTACGTTCATGCTCCTCAGAGGATGAACCTTGTCAATGTTGGTAACCCCATGACTTTTCCTCTAGTGTCAACGTTAGACCAAAATTTAAACTTTCTACTATCTTGAAATGTAATATGCTATTGATATTTGCTGAGTGCATTCATACTCCCCAAAGGAAGAGTCCTCTGGATTGTGGTGACCCTATAAGCTTTCATCTTACACCATCCATAGTCCAAATAATTGACTTGTACACAGCATACCTCTTAAGTGTAATGGAGGGACTGCCAAATAATTTGCCGATGTACTCATGCAAAGAATGAACCCTATTCCTATTAATGTTGCTGTCAGTATCACATTTCCTCTTGTGCCAACCTTACGCCAGAATATCAAATGTGATATCTTACAATCAACTAGGCAATATGCCATGTCATTTGCTGGGCATGTTCATGCTCCCCTAAGAATGACCCCTGTCAACTTTGGTGATTTCATTACCTTTTCTCTAGTGCCACCCTCAGGCCAAAATGTCAAATTTACTCTCTCAGAATCTCTTTGGTGGATTTCCATGGCATTTAATGAGCACATGCACACTCACCAGAGGATAACACCCACCATTAAATCTAATTATTGGCTTGCCATGATATTTGGGGAGCACATTAATAAGTCTCAGATACAGTCATAAATTTTCCCAAAGGAGGGTTCCTTTTGTTTTTGAAGACTTTTGAAATGCCAAATTTGATATCTCAAAATCTTTCAGGCAGATTGCCATTACATTTAGAAAGCAAGAGGTAGCAGCGCAGTTCATGACCACCTCTACTTTGCCTATGTTACAACCATGTACCATTATCACTTAGTAACATTTCTTTGTCACACATAGACTCCTAGACCTTGGCAGAAGAAGGTAAAATGGTGACCAGGAACCATGAAAATCAATGCTATGCCAAAGATATTCTATACGGAAGACCATAGAAAGCCATTCAAACAAAAGGGCCTGTGCGTCTCCCTGCTCACACCCCATGGCTTTATGTGTTTTCAACCAAGTATTGTCTGGCTCTGCTGCCCCACTGGGCACAGACCATTGGAAATAAATGAAATGACGTCACTTGCGCGTCTGTTGTGGATTTCCAGCAGTAGCAGCCATTAGTTTGTGAATAAGAAAGTTTTAGTTATGCCCCCAACGAATACAAGCCCAAAAAATGTGACTTAAAGTTAAAGCTACCATTCAGTTGCACAACTTTTTCACCAGACAGGGAGATAAGAATTGATCAGTGGCTGAGAAGATGAGCAAGATACCACAGACGATCTGTTTGTTCCTAAAGGGATGTGCCAAATGACAGAACCCCAAGGACTGACTTTCTTATCGACATTTTGCTTTCCTCCACCCATAGCGTGTGCACTTAGCCCTTTTGCCCTCTTCAGATCATGGGCCTTCACCTCACAAGGACAAGCACCACCAGCTACATGCCAACTGACCCTGAACAAAGATCAGAGTAAGATGACTGCAATTCAGGCTTCAGTTGTAAAAGCGATGTGCACTGTGTCATTTTGTCCATGAAACGTCATCATAAGCTTCATTTGGCAGTGAATGATTTTTGTCACTGTCTGGGCTGGTGGGCTTGTTTGGGAATCGATAAGACAATAACATTTTCGCTGGCCATTTTGACTGACTAGAGTACAATGTTTGAAAACATGACATCATAGAAAGCAAAAAGATTTATCTGTCAAGGTATGTATTCCCACAGACAAAATTCTGCAAAAGGCAAAGCAGGTCTGGACTGCACGAAGCTTTCCAACGCATGTGCAAACTTCCATTACAACCTTTGTAATTTATGTGTGAATTACCTGCATGAAATTCAAATGAAACAGCTTTAAAGGATATTTTATGGTGATCCAATATTTGTAAAAAAAAAAAAAAATTCATAAATGTAATTACAGATAGACTACTAAATCTATACAGATAGCACAGAGCACCTTTTTAACCAATCATAAAGTTCTGTGATACATTTTTTTAGAGGGTATTCTAGTTATTATCATGTGTATCAGAGGTGTGAATAAGGACCTTTACCTTCAGAGTAAAGGTATAGCCAAGCCCAGGATGCGGACTAAAAGAGATCCTGTGACATCCTGTGTCCCACACAACATTCAGCTGCTTGACAAGCTCTGACCACATGGTCTGAATTTGACACGTTCTATCATCTTCTTGAGCTTGCACTTGATGTCTTTTAGCGATTTCCCAAAATGATGCTTTTTATGATGTTTTTGAAAATGCTCATGTTGTATGTTATATTATGTGCTGTCATGCATGCTTGTTGATGTTTTTCACAGTCTTTCATGCTCTTTGCACAAAGCAAATTCCCCAATCCGGGAAATTCACCCTCCAGAGCTCCCAACATGAACCGGTGTTTGATGCATGTGCATTTGCTTTGGCACCATCACGTGGAAGGAATGATCAATAACAACACAAACATGAATCTTTTCCTGTGTTCACATCAGTTCCACGGGATTTCAGAAGAAAAGATCACTGGACTGAGAGAGTGTCTGCTGTATGTGCGACAGAGAAGTTTAGGCGACTATGGTACACAACAGTATCTTGTTCAGCCACTGAAATATAACCCATTTTTTCGGCATGACTGCAGTACTGCAACCAGCAGTATTGTTTCCATGTTCAGAGGTTATGTGCCAGTCCCTGCCCCACTGGCAAGGCACAGGGACATATCGCTTGGAATAGCTAAGAGAAGAGTGGGGCAGGCAGCCACCTTCCACTGGTCACTCTGGAAACAAAAGTTCCTTGCGCCCAAAACAGACCGTCTCTCTTTATGTGGGACAGAGCCACAACAGAATAACTTACTAAACTATTTCTAAAATAATCAAAACTTCAAGTGTTTTTTTTCAAGACTTTGAAATAGAAAAAGAACACAGAGACACATACACAGTGCAGGTCTCGGATGATGAAAAACACAATTTGCAACAAAACTGTGATGCATTGTAGTGCACAATCATTGCAGCTGAAAAGCAACTGACTACGACTAGTAGTTTTAAGTGATTGTTCACAACAAGAGTACAAGTAGGCTGCAAATACAGTAAGTGAAAATAAGCCTCCTCTTCAGTCTGCTTAACAAGACCCTGCACAGAAACAGTATTCTGAATACATTTTACATTGTCTAGCTCCCGAAATGGTTACCAACTAGCACCTCATGAAATTCAGATTATTTTGGCGCTCATCACAAAGCCAATATATGTAAATGTTGTGCTCCAATAGCGGGTGTGATTCTCCAGGATTCTTCAGCAATGGGATCACGACAATATAAGACACTTTAAAAGTTTGCAGAAATTCAAACGAGGTGATTGATGTATGGCCTATTGGGCTTTGATTGAGTGTAAAATAATTACAGAACGGGAAGCTGCAATCTACCCACCATCGGTGGAAGACTGTCCAACAACAGCTGACAATGCCTCATACAACGAATCGCTGACAAACAGCAGATTACACCCTGTCCAGGATGTTACGTAACACGTGCTCAAATAAAGCCACTCAAGCCTGCTGGTCTCTTCCCTTTCATAATAATTAATGTTACCATTGAGACCATGTCAGTTTTGGGCTTCATGATCATCATTTACTTCCACTGCCAGTCTTAACACCCTTCAACCCGCAGCTCCAGTCTCTTACCTCCTCCAGCGCCCAGAGGGAGTCCACCACTGGTTTGATCTTCTTTTGGTTATAAAGAGACAAGAGTTTTTCCATCACTGTCTTCACAAGATTGCATCTCCCCTGCTTGAAGAGGAGGTTGAGCAGCGAGAAGCCCGCTATGACTTTGTTCTCCTCATAGAGTTTAATAGGGTTGACCTTCTCCACCTGCCACCACTGGGACAAACAAACCAGAGACACACATTTCATCCCCGGTGACTCATTTTTGTTTATGTTTCATTTGCCATGAAATGTTCATTAGGTAGTAAATAGGGTGTTTGATTTCCTTCAAATGTTGATGACAGACTGCATCTCTGACTCACAGATTTTGCAAAGCTGAAGAAACTCTTTGTTTCCCCAGTTACCATGTTTGATGCGCCTGAAAAAACAAAAATAACAGGATTGCTGTATGCAGTGCAAACGGTTGGGCAGAAGTGACTGGTCAACAATAGACTGCCACGCAGGCTGAAGGGGTTGAGGTGGGGGAGGAACAGTTGCCACCTTTAGAGCTTTAGATATGTGCAAGCATGGCCTGGCACATCCTGAGCATAACTACAGCTAATGAATTCTTCTCCTCTTAATGCTCTTAATCAGTTCATAATGTGCATGTACCAGGACACAAAGGCTGTCAGGTGATCTGAGGCCTGACAGAAACTTCAAGGGCCATACCAGTGATTTTGGATGTTTAGCCTAATATCTACAATATACTTAATATTTCTGCTTATCGTTTCCCAAAGCAAATCACATTTCAGAACTTGGATAACACGTTTCCTACCTTTTATAAAGCCACTGGTTTCCATTCATTCTACTATGACATGAAAATGAACTTTCAGAGACTCCAAGCTTTTTTCACACCAGTATTCCATCACCGTAATGAAGTCGTCCACATTAGTTTTCCTAAAAGCAGCAGCACTGTTGTGTTTTGATGACTTGAAATTGGGTGGAGTGAAACGGTCCCTCAGCCAGAAAATAGTCCCCAGGGAAACATTTGATTTACAAAGAGATTTATCAGTTCTGTGGTTTATGAATGGCGACAACCTCATTAGCCACAGAAGCAGAGCATTATAAGGTGGGTGTTTCAGCCAAACAATCATATTTGAAAATGGAGGGATTTTGATTATATCGTGTGAAATCTTTAGTGCCCCTACATGATTTGCAAAATGGCTTGTTGCAGTGAAAAATGTTGGTAAACTGGGGAGCCCTGATGGGTCACCATGTGAAGCACATACCACGTAACGTTAAGGCAAAGCTGCAGCAGCCTGGGCTTGAATCCGGCCCAGACCTTTTCCTGCATGTCATCCTTTGTCTTTCCTGTCTCTCTCTACTTTAACTGTCTAATAAAGCAGAAATACCCCAAAAATCTTTTTAAAAGTGGGGGGTAAATTGTAGTAAATGGGCCAAACATTCAAGATCACTGGTGTAGTCCTTTGTGATTAAAACAGATCAGATATGGATGGTGGCTATGAGCACTAACACCACGGTTTCTCTCTAATCTGAGCATACTGAATGAAACAGCAAAGGTTCTACCAACTCATATAAGGCAAAGAATATGTATGATCTTCACCATAGAGGATGTATGTTCCAAGTGGCTTCAGCAAACCCAGGCCTTTCCCTGTGTTCTCTCCACACAGGCAGTCCAGCACAATGTCCACTCCCTCTGGAGAGAGCCTAAAATGCAGAGACCAAAAGAGAGTTAAAGTGCACAGTACAAACAGAAGTCACATCAACATGCTAAAGCAGTGGGGGGGGGGTTCTAACTGTTTTATATTCTGGAGCCCGAGCTGACCTTCATTAAGCCACAGATGTCCATTCGAAGTGATTTAGCTCTAGGAATCCTATTATGAAAGCTTGAAAGTGTTAAACTGTTTAGATGCTACACTTGAGCACTGACAAGTACTATAGATTCAAAGAAGTGAGATTCTAACAGTGTTAAAATAACCACTCATACATATTTTGTATCATTACAAATCTACTGAATTATAGTGCAATCAAACTAGAACCCCTGGGAGCCCCGCAGTGCCTCCTAGACCTCACTGCTACAGGGCAGGATCATCTGAACATGTGATGCAGATGAACATGAGGTCATCTACATCATCTTTGTAGATGACAACCCTGCTCTAAGTCATTTACAGAGATACAGGCCTATTTCCTTCTTCATGACTGCAGGCCTAATAATGAAACAAAGTTAATTTGGATGTAAAATTGAATTCAGAAACTCTGACTCATTATCGCTAGAGCAGCTTCAGTTTTTGTCTCATGATGATGTCACAGAGCTTGCTCGCTTTAATATAGCTTCAGTAAAAAGCTGTACCTGACTTTTAACGTGAATATTGACTGATTGTCTTTTAACTACTTCATGTTTTCCTGATTGCAAGCAGTCAAAGATGAACATTCCACTGGCAGCCCATCAGTACATTAGCTTTGCAGTATACACCACACACTCCCCTCATAATTTCTCCTTTGACTCTGCCATAAGTCTTCTTCACAAGCAAAGTTTAGCAGCAATCACAATGATGTTCTTCAGTGACACCTTTGATATCCTGGCACAAAACACAATCAATCAAACAAGGCTGCCATAATGAGTCTCATTAAAGTTACAAATGTGAAGGAATGAAAGGCATGTAATGATCAAGGGGGCCCTAATTCCCTCCTTTCTGCCTTGTGGCCCTGAACACCTGCTTGGCTAAACTGCTTGGGGGTCTTGTGATGCCCATGGTCTTGCCTTTTCTAAAAAGACTAATTTAATTTTACTTTGCTCATGATCCTGAGAAGAATGTGCAGGCTGGAGAGATGAAAGGGGTATTAATCCACCACCATTGTTAATATGTAGGCAGAAAGCATGACACAATCAGTGTTGAAAGCACTGTGTGAATCTCTATGTATTATGACCTAAAGAACATATACATCTAACATACTTCATACGGTAAGTATGTATAAGTACCCTGAGTAAATGACTCATTTCACTGACTGACAAAGATTTGAGAAAATTTCAGAAAAAAACAACAACAACTTTATAACATACTTGCAGCAAACCCGTGGCAACGCTGCAGCAAATATCAAACAATGTTTCTGCCTCTGTAGTGCAAACTGTTTGGACAGCATGCTGTCTGGAATTTGTAACGTATCAGATCTCGGCCCTAATTGGCTCAGTTGTTCCACATTGCCAGTACAGGCCTTCGCCCCACACAATGCTGTTGAGATGAGCCGAGTGTTGCCATGGGGACCACAGCCACACAAGACCAAGAAACGCAACAGGTACATCTGCATCCGTCTATGTGCTCAGTGTGCTACCGCATTAGTTCACATTTATCATATGCTACAGTGAGCCGCTGCTTTGTGACAGTTTCAAATGAAATTTCATTATCAAAAATTAAGCAATTAGTCTGTTGCCGTAATAGAACATGTGGAACTGATTTAAAAAGCATTAACATAAAAACCTTTCTGTCTTTTCTTTACAGACAAACTTTTGGTCCTTACTTTTTGACTTCTTGTACATAATCCATATTTCTGTCAAAGAGGTGGGTCACAGAGTCTCTGATGGCTACATGTTTGAAACATGAGGCAATCCCAAACACAGTGACACTGGGGACAGTGGAGCAAAGCTGAGCCACAGCTTGACCCTGAAAATAACAAACAGTAACAGTTTGGTTATTAAAAACTGAGAGGCAACAGAGGTGTTAACTCTAAATGTACCAGTGTCAAATGAAGGCCGTTCAGATGCCACCATAAACACACACACACACACTCATTACAAAAAAAAAAGATATCCAGTGGTGTAGAACTGAGGCACATATGGCAAGCTGCTTTAACATTTCCAGAATTAACATCACAGATACCAACAATGTGTGTGTGAATTTGTGTGTGTAGCTGGATTTTGAATAGTTGTAATCACATGGTGACTAGTTAGAATTTTCATCCAAGATATCTACGACATCATTTTGACTAGTCAAAACAAAAGTTAGAGACATTTGTAATTGAGTTTTGGCAAGTCAAACAGAATATTTCAGATATCTGCGATGACATTCTTCCTAAGCACAAATGAAGTCACAACAATTGAGTCATGACTAGAATTTCAGATATCAACAATTAAATTACGACTAGTCATAATTCCAGTTTCAAATATCTACACCTAAAATATGACCAGTCGTACTTCTAGTTTCAAATATCTACACATAAAATATGACAAGCTGTAATATGACAGTTTGAGATATCTATGTCATTTTGACTGGTCGTAATTCCAGTTTCAGATATTTTCAACATCATCCTGACTAGTAAAAACTTATTTTTAAGATATCTAAAAAGGACAATGTAAATATTTTGAACTGAGGGAATTAAACATATCTTGAACTGGAATTACAACTAGTCATAATTTCATTGTGAGTATCCGTAATGAGAAACTCATTACACTTGAGTGACAAAAGTAATGAAATTTGTCCTAGGAAGAATGTCATAGTGGATATCTGAGATATTCTTTTTGTCTAGGAAGAATTGAATTACGGATACATCCAATTTTTAGTTGCAGGTTTTGTTAGTCATTTTAACTATTACAACAAAAATGTTACCTGCTTTCTGAGTATAAATTTCTTTCTCTGATTTCAGTCAAACTTCAGATGAAAGTTTAGCCAGTTTTACTAAGCCTCAAAAATAAGAACTAATTTAAATTCTAGCATATATACTTAGTATGCACTAACAATAATACAACTGTAGCTCCAAGAAAGATACAGGCAACGTATAGAACAATATCCCCATTGTGGCTATGAAGCACCCCGTTATAATTAGATTTGGATGTGGCTATTACATTGGTTTTGTGTGTGCATGCATACACACATTGTGTGCATGTTTTCGTGCATGACCATGTCCTATTCCTCAGCCCGAGTGCTCCTAGCCCTTCAGACACAGTGACATGTCTGATCGCCGTAAGAGCAAATCCACAGGGGGTCCTTTCAATCACAGCTGAAAGCCTGAGCATTTTAAGATGGCATCTGATCTCACTGATAATAGTAACAAGCTGTTTTGCTCAAGAGGCTCAAAAGATTCACTCTGATAACATTTCCATTTCACTCTCTGACCATTCTACCTCAGTCATTTAAGAAATGGACTTACTACACCACCTCCTGCTGAGTGGACCAATACTGACATCCCCTCTCGCAGATTGGCAACCTCAAATAGCATCATGTACGCAGCCACAAAGTTCAGGGAGAAGGCTGCGGCCTCGGGAAAAGTCATTTCATCTGGCATCTTGTAAACAAAATCCACCGGTGTGCACACCACTTCTGCCCAGGCATTGTAATTCACAAAAGCCATGACTCTGTCTCCTATCTGGAAGAAAAATGTAAGTGTTGCTAGATAACAGGCATACCAGGAATGCTGCAACAATTATGTGGCACTGGGGAGAGAACAGCTTGAGGATTAAGTCCATATTGTCCATCCCTGCTTTTGTTGATGCAAAATCAACTGTGTTGATTCACAAATGGATGAATTTAGATACACAGTAATGCATATTGACTCCAACTGATGAAACTGTTCCAATTGTTGTTGCTGTTCAAGTACTAGAACCATTATTTAGTCTGCATAGTATCAAAAAATAATGATAAACACACATCAGAGGTGATCAAAGCCCAAGTGATGTGTTCAATTTGCTTCCTTAGTATGACCAGCAACCAAAAAAAAAAACACACCCTAAAGATTAATTTTATAATAACATGAACAGGAAAAGCAAAAAGTTTTTTTAGCAAAAGTTTGGCATTTTGACATGATATGTGACTAAAAGGATTAACAAGTTATCAAAATGATGATCAATTAAATGGCTACTCATTTACTAATCCTTCAACTAATCACTTCAGCACTAATACACACACTGTGTCACTGCAGTCCGGTTTGGCAGCCCGTAAATTCACTGACCTCAAATCCCTTGGTGTTCTCACCCACCGACTCCACTATCCCAGAACATTCAAATCCAGGGACAAGAGGAGGTTTCGGAGGATTGTCGATGGTCCCCTGGCGCACCATCAGGTCCAGGAAGTTCAACCCACTGCAACAGCAGAATCAGACTTGCCTGTTTTATTTTATTTTACTTTGACTCAATATTTTACATGAATGAACTCATGCAGCAAAGCTTTCTCTCACCATGCCAGCTAAGTAGTCAGCAATATAAATATTTGATATGAGCTGTATGGATTTACAGCTGCCCAGCAGCTACAATTTAATCATCAGCAGTCAGTCCAAGGCACTGCATCTGAATCCTTGCTTTGAACTGATGGCTTTAAGAGCAGTAACATTTTTTTTTTTTTTAAACAAAATGTCTTGCCTCTTTCTGAAAGTACACTTTAATTTTCTCTTCACTCCAAGTTTGCCAATAGATAGCACTAACTAGGTTGTCATCCTCAGAAATAAATTCATAAGTTCATGTTAAACATGTAAATCTAGCATAGCAAATCATAATGATGACTTGAATGGTTAGAAATCTTAAAATGCAGGTGTTCCTTGACATAATCCAGGCAAGGCAGAGGGTTGTTTGGTCCTGGTTTGGCTGGATTAGCAGCTCCAGTGCATTAGGAAGGACCTGTGGCTTCTCGGCTGCGAATTTTTTTCCAAGAAATGTCTCCTTCTGCGTTCATAGTGAGGCAGAAGTCAGCGATTATACAGTAAAGCGTGGGAACCTCGGGGTGCAGCCGGAGTGCACCACAATCTATGCATCGCAAAAGACACGTATGAGCTCTAAAATCCTGCCGGCATCACCTGCAGTATTCAGCATATATTTACCATGCTTTGACGCGGATTTTCACTTCACCCTCCTGAGGCTCGGGCATCGTCTTCTTGGTTACCCTGAGTTTGTTGAGACCTCCGAAACCTGCCAGCATCACCGCTCGCATCTCTTTGGCGTGAGCTGAGGACTCCACGTTGTCTCCCTCTTTTCCCAGATTCTTGTCTATCATGTGCTCGGTCTCCTCTGTCATATCTGCTCCTTCTTTAGCCATGTCGGCGACCTGCTCCGCTGCGCCTCCTCTCCGCCTCAGCCTCGGAGTGATGTGGTGCGCAGGCTGGAGCACGGAGCATGGAGCCGGGCGGGCGCTGTGGCACGGTGCGCGTCCCCACAGCGGAGCCGGACCAGCCGAGCGCCTCGTTCACACACACACACACACACACACAAGCAAACACACGCACACGCACGCACACACAGGGTGGGCTGCGCGTCCCAGTGGATCACCACCCATATTGTGTTTTCTTACTCTAATTCAGGTGGGACTCAAATAAGCTATAAAAGTTTAAACCCCATCCCATAAATGTAATTAAGAAAATAACAATAGCTTTAAAAACACATGAATAAATAAATAACATAAATCGGTTGGTCAGCAAAGAGGTAAAACATGTAGTGCGCCATCTGCTGGAGAAGTTTGTAGAGAAACGGTATTTTCCGTTGAACCCGTATGGACCAGCTCAGTGGCTCTCAAACTTTTTTGTTCTGTTGAATCCAAGTCCCACCTTTACCTGTATGCAGCATTTAGCCCAGAAAGCTGCAACAGAAACCCACAGCTATCAGGGCAGTGAATGAACAATAAGAAATGAAGCGGGAAAAATTGTTATTAGTAGCAGATTTATTCTAACGCTGTGGCCACATTTCAGTAAGTCATTCAAATTTGTTTGTTTTTTTTTCTTTTGACCTGATTCTTCAGGTATGGCTCTATTTCATGTTTTGAATTGTACCATTATTATCCAAAAATGCATATTTTCAAAATCCTGTGATATATTCATGATTTATTCTTACATTTTTCTATTTTCAGATTTCGCTCATGTGCTCCTTGTAGTACCTCTGCGTGCCACTAGGGGTACGCGTACAACCATTTGAGAAATGTGGGACTAGATGACAATACAGCTAAGAAAGTATGGTGCCTTCAAGTGTTCCTGGAAATGACCACACCTTACTTAAACCATGGTCAGCAAAAGGCAGTTATTCTTTGCTTGGTCGCTTCTTGTCTACAAAGGTTTACAAAAGCTCTCATAAGCAAATAGCTCTGATTCCATTTTTTTTACGAATTGACCATCAAGGTTGAAGTGCAGTAATTCTGCCTCCGCTCTTTCTTGCACTCCCTTACAAGCAGTAATATACAGGCTACACAGTCATCAGATATTAGGCAACTTCCTTTACATCCAACAGTTTTAACTGGCTGACATGACCGAGAGTCAACAGCTGCAACTTTGAACTTGTGCTTTGTCACCGTGTAGTCTTCAAAATACTGTAGAGACTCATCTCCCAGTCCCATCTTCAGACTTACAGCTGGCTGATGATGCAGCCAACATGCTGGTGAACAAAACAATATTCATGATTTTCATAAGTTAACTCATCTGTCATGGGTGCATTGCTCTTTAAATATTTATGACAGTAGACTAATAATAAGTGGTTCCAGCTTGTAGTCCAAACAGCTCATGGCTCCGCTTCGCATTAAAAGTGATCACAGAGTCAGTGACAACGCCAAAAAGTGCAATGCAAACTATTGATTTTCTCCTAATCAAAGTTGTACAGTGTTTTTTCTGATGCTGGCAACATGCAGAAATGTACATCAAGTTCATTAAATATCAAAAATTAACACATCATCTCTATGGGTGAACCACAAGATTGAAAGAAACCCTTCATGGCTTAATTTTTATTATGAATCTCAGCTGTCGGTGCCCGTCAGAGCACAGCAGAGTTTTACAAAACTTCAAGTTTTCATATACTCGGAGAGAGGTAACTCATTCTTAAATAAATTAAGAAAAACCAACAACAATCATTTAGGCTCATTTTTACTTTATTACAATGTGTGGACTGGCAACTTGATAATCATCACAAAATTCTAACTACTCGATATCCTTACGTTAAAAGCTTCACATTCATTCTGGGTGTGCTGGACATGGAACAGGAAACGGCGAGTGGAAGGACTTGCTCTAATGTTTTGGGACGTCTGTGAATATTCGCAGACCGTGCATCGCTTGAATCTCATCCTTGAGTGCCTGCGGAGGACAAAATACAGCGGCTAATAAATAAAATGAATCAGCGCTCCAATAATAGATCCATGCACAAGTGACGGGGGGCATTTAAAGCCGATTTCTCATTAACCATCGACACGTCCTCCGAGAGCATTTTCCTCCAAGTTAATGGAGCAAATCTTAAAATATCTCAAGAGCTACTATGAGGTCAAAATGAGATGAATCATGACTCAGTCATCACCTAAAAACATGAGTCATGTCCCAAAAGCTTATACTACACTCTCATCCATATTGTAGATGTACAAAAATGCAGAATACTCAAGAATGTCTGTATACTGTGAATGGATGGATGGATAGATGGATAGATCTTTAGAAAATAAAAACAACAAATAACAAAAAAATAAAGTGGATCAATACAAAGAATATAAGAAAAAATGAAAAACTTTTGCACACCCTCTGACAGTAATAAAAATATCAGACTAAAATATATATATAGAATATCTATAGACCTTTCATCTTTCAACATTTGCATCGATTACATGTACAATGAAATAATGAGATGGCGGTGAGTACACAGTAGGTGCTGTTGAGTATTAGTACGTAGTTTGCTTTTTTTCCACAGAGGTTATGTTGGACAGATGGATGTGATTTTTAGTTAAAGTGTTTGAAAAAAAATAAAATAAAATTCCATATTGCTGCCAAAGTGAAGCCTGAGCAGAGTGCCACAGCTGCTTATGCTGGACTGAGCCAGGTGATATGCTGGGCTAACTGCGGAGCCAGTTTACCTGGTTGACTAGCTGGTGCTGCTGAATGGTCCTTTTTCCTTGGAACTCGCTGGACTCTATGTGGATCTCGTACATGGCGCCGCATCCACCTGCAGACAGCACAGGTTCAGACACACATCCCGCTCAAGATGGCCTGCACCCATCCTGTCTCTTCAGAGTTGAAGGAGTAAAGGCTGATGGACTGGGCCCCTCTTACAGTTTTTTCCCCGATTGCTAAAACACATTTCTTGAAACCTCCACCCATTTTCTCAAGACGTTAAACACAAATCGGAAACCTCAAGCTACATTCACAAAACCCCAGACTTTTCTATCAAAATCAAACTATCACCTCAAAACCAGCTCTCCTGTGTTCAGAACCAAACACTGTGTTCAGGTCATAAACACAGCAAGTAAAAACACAGTCTCCTCAGAGCATTCGTAAGACACTACATCAAATTATTTAGGACACAGCAACCGGGACATGTAGTTAGCAGAAAATGGTTATTGTAAATGCATTTAGCAAAATAATATCGTAGTCAAAGCAATATCTAGACTACATTCAGCACTTTCTTCACAAAAAAATAAAACTAAATGAAAAGCACATCACTGCACGATCAAAGTCACTGAGATTCATTCTCCAACATCGTGTCTTTGTTGGGGGGCCGGCCAGAGGACTTCATCCACCTCACAGGCAATGTTTACTCAAACTGGGTTGGACTCTTTGTCCTGCTTCCCTCATTGTCATCCCATGAACAAGGACATGGTAAACAATAGCTGCCCGAATTTCACCAGTAATGATAGTTCTTGGTCTTCCTTGGCCTCTTCCTCGTCCACCACCTCTCATACGTACTCCTCCTCCTCTGCCACCTGTGCACTCTGAACTGACTTTTATCCTGCCCAACTGGTCCGATCACACCATTAGAAACGTGTGTGTTCGGTTTTGAGCTGTTGTGTGTAAAAGGTGACGGCCGTGTTGGAGCTGTGTTCACATTGAGCTGTCAGTGTTTACAGTTTTGCAACACGAGTGTATGACAGTGTGAAATGTGTTTAGTGGCTGAGGATGTGTTTAAGGTTTAGCAAAAAAGAGCGGATGAGTTTTGCAAATTGTGTCCAAGGACCTGAACAGTGTTTAAGGTTTAAGGCCCAAAGAGTGTTTGATCGGAAAAAATGAGTTTAGTGTTTTAGCAACTGAGAAAAACTGTAATAACGATTAATCAGCCAATATAAGGCTGATGGAGGAAACAGAGATTGTCTGCAATGTTCAGCTTTACATTAGGAATCATTTCACTACATTATTCTAGACTTTTGCAGAATTAAGTTCATTACTGTATATGATTGTTTCAATATTGCTCACAGCACTTACACTATTATTTTATTCATGTGTGAAACATTTAAGTTACATATTCATGTCCCCTTTGCCTGAAGACAAAGTCATTTTTGCATACCATTAGGATTAATTTTAGTTCCTGCTGGTCAGCCACTTCTGGAGCCACGTTCTGCCGATACCAACAGTTTGTAAAATGTCAAGTCGGCACCGATTAATCGGACAATAGGCGAGATTGGATATCTCATCCCGCTCATTCACCTCAAGTTAGGTCAGCTCAGCTCCAAGTAAGGATGCTTCTGTAATATCCTAAATCCTAATTGTGTATCTGCTATTTAAATAATAACCAAAATTGGGATGATCTCTCTCTAGTGGTAAAGTTCTCGTTTGAATTTTTGTTTGCCAGATAAAATTTGCTCAGCTGTTTTGATTATTATTGGTCTTATGCAGGCATTAGTCATTCCAAGGGGGATCTACAACGAAGCACAGGCAAGACTTGGTGACGCACGTGCACATTACATGCTGCATGTTATATTTATGTACACTTTGATCAGTACTGAGATGACGCACAATCATCAGCATTACTGTGAACGCAACTGCATCAGTGTGAGCCAGCGGGCTCCTTTCTAACTGCAGTCCTTACAGCAGGGTTCCCGCTCAAATGTGAAACTCCCTGATGTTTCCACGGCTTTTCATGACGAGAATGTTGAATTCCCATGACTCATTAAAATGATGTTTTTCCTTTGACAAAAACGATGAGCGCTCTTCAGATTCAGAGGCCTTACTGCATTAAAATTCATTATCATTACTCTGCCAGGGAAGTGAACATACAATGAACACAATGGGAAATAAAAATTGTGTTTTAATACTTATTTTTCTATAACGGAGGCTGAAAAAAATCCATGATATTTCATGCCTTATCATAAGAATTCATTTAATTCCCTGTCTTTCCCTGTCCGGGATAGACTTTTCAAGATTTGGATTTGGACAGAGCCAAATAAAACAGAGTATAAAGGACAGGATATCAGAATGAGCTGATCATACACTATTGGGAAACAGATATAAGAATTACACATAATGCACATACGTTTTGTTTTTTTTTTCCATATTTCTAATTTCTTCTCTTGAGAATTTGAACAACTGCAAGTGACCCAGTTCCCCAGTAAACTGTTTCTGGTTGTGACTGTGAGAAAAAGCAGGAGTGTATCAGCACACACACACATGCAGCACCTCTTGCACCTACATACACACATGAGGCCTGCTGTTTCTGGGGGCATAAACAAGTGTCCATCCTTGATTGTGGTCAGTGTGTTAAACCGCATTAAAGCTGCGTGTACCTGAGATGTCCACCACTTTGAGCGACGAGGCCAGGGGGAACTTCTCTCGGAGTATCTGAGCGATGCGGATCTCTCCTTGGGTCTGCGTGGACAGACTCCTGCGGACCTGTCCCGCAAAAACCTACAGGAGCAGAGCAAAACAAGGCGCAGTGAGCAGACTTGATGTTAGCTAGCGTTTAACTGAGCTTCGCCCTTGAGTTTTTTTAGACTGAAGCCGCGGAGGAAGAGCTCGTTTACTTGGTTGATGCGAAGAAACCGGGAGACAGAGCTCATGGTTCCGGCCGGGTTCTGTGTGGAAGTCGACGCTTATTCTTCGTGTGGCGTGACCTCAGTCATGAGGACCTTACAAAACACACAGGCATGCAACTTCACCGCTCAGTAAGTCCTGTCCTAGGACGGTGACAGCGCCGCGCACACCAAAACATTCGTCTCCGACAAATGACGCAACGCAACCGGGTACTTCCGCGGAGCAAGTGTTTTCCTAGCATGGCGACGGAAGATTCAGCTGACACGCATTCATTTTCCAGTAGCCTTTCCCTAGTGTTATCCAAAAGCAACGCATACCCAAACCATAAACTTAACCTGACCTCAGTTGTAACCTTAACAAATACGCCAAACGACCGCTCACAGTATGAGTAATGCCTTCGCTTACCTAGGGAAAAAAATTGCTTCGTGGTAGGCTTCTTCTGGTTGTGTGTTAGTGAGTTGCACCCATCGGGAGCATTATCGCCACCTACTGTTAATTGTAGAGAGTCACTACAGAGACAGTTATTTGTCCTTTTTTAAATGCTTGTGATGAGTCCAGTGTCTTCTAGGTAATCAAAAACAGATGTAAACATGAACTGTTGGTGGAGGTTGATTTGACGTCCATATCTTGTATCCCCTGTCTTTGACTTGAGGATTTTGGCCAAATGAGGGTTACATATCCCACAGTGTCCATTTGCATGGTTTCCACACATGAGGTTGAATCACAAAACTGAACCCGTTTAGTTTCTATGGGCTGAATTCAAATATGTGTGTTCCAGTTTTATCCTACTTATCAAATTTTCCCCCTTTCCCCCCACTTCTCTTCCCACGTCTCTTTGGATCTGGTATAAATGTCTTTCTTTAGACATTTTGTCACAGTGTCTTGATTCTGTTCCATATGACTGCTTTTGTTTCTGCTTTACTGACTGATCCCTCCACAGTATTTCAGTGTGATTCACTTTTAACCTTTTAGTTTTTGGATCTTATTTCTCGTTCCCTTTGTTTCCCATTCAAACCTGTATGTCAGTCCCTAATCAAGTGATTCAATTTAATTTTTGCAATAGCTCATAAAGACTATTCTCTCTACTTCTACATGATGATTGTTGTAAACTCATCTGTACTGACTAGAGAGACCAATTACATTTTTGTACTGATGAACCTGAAGCTTGATAACTGGAAGAATATTAGTTTTGACTGTAATCATGATAACACAAACTTTGACCATGATCACATATTTTTCAATAAACCTATCAATCTCATCATTGGGAAATATTAATTTGCACAATCATAAATTTATAAAATCTAAATCATATTATACGGCACAGGTTTGAATATTTTCTGCGAGTGAATTCAAGTAGGTCTAGCTTTTCAAAACAATGACTCTATCAAACAAACAGCCACAGTGTAGACTGCTCTGGCCAGATCCCAGTCATTCATTCATTAAACTTTTATTTCAACTTCGAGGCACACTATAGGCACAGACTCTCTTCTGCAAGTGTGTTGAGCAAAAATGATGGCAAATTATACCATTTCAAGAGTTACAAAATCACACAGTAATACATTACAGGACAATAAATGCAACAATGAAGAGCAATAAACATGTGATGATTTGTGACTGTCCCTAAAGTATCGATGCACAGACTGCGCTGAACACTGTCCAGGCGTCGCGTGCACAGTGACCAAAGCCAGTCTTTCCAAGGTCAGCCGGAGCTCGTGGCTGATGAGGAGCAATTTGGTCACTGGAGTGAGTTTGATAGGACCCACAGGCTCGACAGCGCTGACATGATATACGATGGCAAATAGCATCTGATGGCCTTGCAGATGAATAGAAGCCATTACGTATTATGTCTCTCATTTCGAGAGGACTGCGCTGCCTTTTCATTTAACATACAATAATGAGTGTCACAGCTATCATCAGTGATGAAGTTGAGGGCACTGTGATTCACAGACTCCATCGACCTGAGAGTGAAGGCTGCATCGTGTCCATACATAACATGTCCATTCTGTTAGACTGGGAGGGACAGCTGTTTCTATTAGCATTTCTCTTCTAGGCCTTGGGAAGCAAGAATGTTAACCATCATTTGTGTCAGTTTACAAGTAACGATGCACGATAAGATGTTAGAATATGTCTTTCTCCTCAACCCACATGGCATTACTATTATTTATATTCAGCAGCTCCGCCAATATTAGATCGAGTCACAGTTTTCACAGCTGACATTTCTGGCTCTGTCACCCAGCATTAATTATCTTTTAAAAGCATTCAGGACCGGAGCTTAATGAGTTGAACATGTGATGCATTAAAGAGACGTTTCTAATTTTCATTCCATCTCCATTTACAAAAACCCCAAGCAGTGCTGTGCTTCTCCCAGGTACCGCCCTGACGAGGATTCAACACAGAATTACTGTGAAGAAACGATATGAGCCGGTCATTCTCTAACAACTCTGAAATGTTTGAAAGGTCAGCTATCAAACATCCAAAATATCATACCCATGATAGGTGCGATAATTTTGGTAATTTTGGTAATTGGTTCATCATTATTAAGATCAGATCTGTGCCCTCCCTTGTGAATTCATGAACATGCCTGAGAGAAAGATTGAGGCTATTTTCTGTGCGCCCTGCGGTAAGTGCAGCAGACAGCTTTAGGAGGAGAGGATCTATTTGTCCTCTCCAGTGGAATTCCTAGGATCAATACCTTGTAATGTCAGGAGCACAGCAGCGAGGAAAAGGATGCAGAGTAAAGAGAGGTTTTTGGCTTACACAGTGCACACAGGAAAGCTCTTGTATGTTTGATGTTTTAAAGCGTTGGTTAAAAAGCTGAACAACTTGTGTCCTGGTAAATAAAGCAGCCGCTGAATATGACTTGAACAGAGGATTTAATCCAAATAGAATTCAGTGGCTTCCAGAATTCAACTTGATCTCTGTGTGATTTAGAAGATAAATGGAAGCAATAATCGGACTTGGCTTCCCTGACTGGATTAGTACATCTAGTCGAACATCTACTCGAGTTTGGGGATTTTATTTCTATCTATCTTCAAATGAAGTTGACACTTGAGGAGAGAAAGCATCGATTTGATCTGATGCCATGAACGGCTCATGCATTCTAAAGGAAAGCACTTAATGAAGTGATCCAATGTCAGTTCAGTGTGAGAAGTGATGGCTTTCAATCAGAGAAAACGGCTCATCAGCATTTCTTCTAACCAGCACCTTCATTTTCTTTGTGATTGCAAATTTTTCTAACACATGATACTGGACAATGATAATTAAAACCCATAGTTAGGCACAACAGAAGCAATAACTTTGTCATGTGTATGAGACAAAATGAAACCAATTAACGCTGACTTTGAAGGATTGTTTAAGTTAGGCCTAGTTTTATCCATAATTATGTGATTATGAATTATCCCTCAGGTGATCTGTTGCATCCGCCAGCCAGTTTACAGGTTAAATTTGCCCATAATGAATATCTGTGAGCTATTAAATTGAGAAACTAAGTTTGTCGATTTATCAAGTGCACATGAAGGGCTGTGGGCTGTAAGTAATTGGCAAAGTAACCTGTGATGTGAGATGCATTGGTAGTGATCAACGCTATACTCTGCCACACTGATTGCACACACTGCACACACACACCTACAGGCGCACACGTGGCCCACAGCGTCTCACAATGACAAGGCTATTTTTCAGTCGCAGCAACAACAGGCCATTGGAATACGTGAAGCCTCCGGTTTCAAACAGAAAGTTATTTTAACTTTTAAAGGCCCGATTGGCGTCTTTAAGGTAGAGATGGGTCCGAATGAAAAGCTTATCTCTCTCTGCAGGCTGTGGAGGGCTGCATTTGCGGAGGAGGGACAGGCAATTAGAGGCTGTTGACAATGGGCTCTAGCCCCCATTAAAAACAGGCCCAAGCTTTGTTTGTGCACAAGAATTATGTAGACAACACAATGGCAGGCTGCCATCCAGAGGGCCATCTAATGTCAAAAGTTGCCCTAAAAGGCTGATTAGTGTCAGGGTTGCTGACGTCAGTGCCCTTTAAAGACATGATGTTGCGAGGGGGACTGTCACAGTGTACGAGACAGAGATGGACAGCGCCGCCTTCCCCATGCTGATTTTGACTTTCCTGTCACTCGGCTGGACTTGTGATGCTGAGGACGAGACGGGGGGTCTGTCCTGCCCAGAGTACCGGGAGGGCTTCGATGACTCCTGCTTTGAGTTTGTAGGTCTGCAGCGCTCCGTCCTCAGTGCCCAGGGGTGGTGTGAGCGGGGAGGAGGACACCTAGCCTTCATCCTGAACGATGAGACGCAGCAGTTCCTTCAGAAGCACCTGGAGCCGGGGAAGGACTGGTGGCTCGGGCTGGCACCCGCCGCCCCGAACCTCACACTGGACTCTGCCGCCACTGAGGGTAGGGCTTCAACTTCCAATCACTTTAAACAGATTCTTTGTGACTTGATGTGCATCTGATGGGCATGGCATGGGTACAGGCACCAAGAGGAATAAGTTAATGTGCTGCAAGTGCTATCAAATAGATTTAGGTTTAAAAATGAACTGCATCAAGCTCTTTCAATTTGTGTTGTGCGGTTTGTGGCATGTATGAAGACCAAAATTTAAAACTCTGTGTGATCCATGATTATTGTGGTAAAAAATACTAACGTGACTGATATATTTCTGGAATTTAGAGATAATTGTCTCAGCAGCTTTCTCATTAGGCGGCTTCGATGTCCCCTCGCAGAGATTTGTAATGTGTTTGTTTACTGACTATTGTTAGAAGGCAGGCCCATTTGGGTATCTCAGTCCTGCAGCAGGCATGATGAGAGATATTTATCACTCGGGCCTTTCAATAGGCTTGCTGTCAGGGCAGCTGATTTACAAATGCACCTTTATTTCCCTTTGCAAAGAGTTAGAATTAATGACTCATTCACTTGGGTTTCTTCTTTTTCCTCTTGTTGTTGTTCTTCTTCTTCAGTCCTTCGAGTTGCACCCGAAACATTCACTGACCCCCAGGAGTAAATGTCAAAGAGTGACCGCTGTAGTGATAGCATGGTCTTTATCACATTGCTTCAACATGAGAGCAGAAAACAGAAGTGTCATTAATGGCTCAACATTGAGGGAATTATTATTGTTATTATTGTGCACTGTTATTGTCTATTCTCAGGTTCTCTCTCCTGGCTGGATGGCTCAGATGTCAGCTATAATAACTGGGTGAGCAGCCCAGATGCACAAGCAGCCTGCGGACATGTGCTGAGACACTCAGGCTTCCAGTGGGAGGCCACGGGAAACTGTAGCCAGGAGATGAACTTCATATGCCAGTTTGGTATGCATTTCTAAATCACTCCAAAATTATCCTTTTTTTGTATTTGCTGATTTTATCTTTTGTTTGTCTCCTTTATAACAAAGTGTTGTGCATCTGCTTCTCTCAGATTCTGGGAAATCCATTGCTTGTGATGGCCAAAATGCGACTCTGCAGTGTGGCTCCGGTCAAGTGATCGAGATAGAGGACAGCTTCTATGGCCGTAAAACAGTTCACTACTGCCGATCCGCACTTACACCCTCACCAACATCATCTACGCTCCAGGAGGAGTGTACCTGGATAGATGTTGTAGATTCAGTAACAGGTACAGTATCAAAAGCTTTCTAAATCGATGTAATTGTTAAATATGAAATTAATATGTTTTAAATCATGGAAATATAACTGTGGGTATTGTGAAAAAAATACAAAAAGTACTTGATAGATCTGGTTACTCCTCTAATGAGTCATTTACATCAGTTGCAATCTGGCAAATGTGTATGAAAGACGAATTACTTGGGTGTAGGCCTGTTTAAATAGATATGTTATTATTTATCTGTTTGTTTATTTTAAGTTTTAATTACATAGGAACATGTGTTTGGTGAGTAAAAGAAGCTGCTCTGACAAAAAGCCAGCTATTTAGCAGCTATCTAAATAATGAGCTTTGTGTCAAACACAAAAAAAACATGACTGTCCCATGACTGTGGACACAAGGATTACACTGAGAGAAAAGACATGAGCTAAATCCTTCCCTAGGAACTGAATAGTTGGATTGTGGCTAAATTAACCTTCACATTCATGTCACTCCAGGATTAGTTATGGTGGAGCGGCTCTTTGGCTTACCAAGCAATTAGTTGGTATTTCCCTTTGGCTAATGTTTTTTTTAATATATATAAACCTGTATTGTTAAATGAGATATTGGTAATACCTCTCATTAGTGGATTAGTTCGATTATTTTAATCGATTGAGACGACAATGAAGCAAAAGGTTCTCATGCACACCTGAATGACAGGTGCTGGGAGAATGGCAGAAATAGGCAAATAAAGGTTACACTCCTGCACACCATCTGTACTGTCACGTTTTATTCATGCAACGTTTTGGCACATTTTCCCTCCATCAATCAATCAATCAATCAACAGTGAAGTCCACATGAAACAACATTGTACATATACAATATGGATCATGCATGATGAGGCTAATAAGGTCATACTTTTAAAGCAGCCTAAAAGACAAACCTGAGGGAAAAAGAGGAAAATGGAAGAAAAAAGAAAAAAGTGCCCATCCACTGCAGGTATCACTCATAGTAAAAATATATAAATACAAGAAGCAAAAATAACATTTGATAGAAAAATATCAAGTAGATAAATACAAGTAATATTTCATAGAAAGGTCACAAACTGATCACATGAAGTAAGTACATAAATCAGTAAGTTACATAAAGAGATCAGTAGGTTCAGTACAATCAGTACATGCAGAATCAATGCTGCAGATACTCTGATAATTTAAACAAAGAGATACAAAAATATCATAAACTACAGGACACACTGACCTCAGAGTGTATATATAAAGAAATAAAATGGGAGCATGAAAAGGGATCTACAAATGATTAGGTCTAAATTGCAGTGCCACATTTAGGGACATGAACTATAATTTTACATTAAGTAATAATTCCTCATTAAGACCCATCATTAAGGGTCTTAATGAGGAATTAAGCAGTAAGTACAGGTTGCCGTCTCTGTGAGGAAGAACAGCCTTGTCGATAACTATTAAAGGAAAAGTGGTCTCGTCTTTCCTGGCTTGTACTATCAAATGCTTTTGCTGCAACGCATCCTTGATACCCAAAGAAGGTCAAAGCACTGAAACGTTTCATAAATAAAATTTTGGGTTTTTGGTGGTGTGCAGGAGTGTAACTTTTACTTACTTTTTTTGATGGAAATGAAGATATGAAAGGACATTATTATGTTTGAAAAGAACATGTTTAGCAAGGTCACAGTAACCAATAGGCTTGAAATGAGAAATGTACCTTTTGATCAAACCCCTGCAAAACATCAGCATGCTATTTGTGGGTCGCTCCAGGCAACTGCCATGGACTTCAAGCGTGCCAGGCTGCGGCGGATGTGAGCTCCTTTGGTGAACCCTGTCCTGGGCTGGGGAGTTACCTGTCTGTGGAGTACCACTGCAAAGACGGTCAGATGCACACTTTGCTGTGCTTCCCCCCACCGTCCTCTTCCTCTACCACGCAGCTCTTTTCACTGTCTCAGAAACAGCACATCATCATTAGCTCGAGCAGGATGTAAAATACAGCTAATCAGTGTAATAATGGCTTGTTAATATGCATACACAGCTCACAGCTCAGTGTCATTAGGTTTTAAATCCAGGGCGCAGCATTTTAGTGATGCACTCATCCACAAGAACACATCCTTCCAGAGAAGACCTGAACTGAATGTTGGAGCAAGAGATGGTCATTTTCACGATTCATATACATGAATTTCTCTTTCTCTCAGGACTCCACTTGTTGATGAATAAACTGGCTGCTGTTTTTGACAATGTCACCATTGCGGTCAAGTGGCTCCTTCATCCCTTTCAGGGAAACCTCACCTGCACGCTGAACGCTGGAGACGGCCACATCATTGATTCATACAGTCCAGAAGAGTGAGCAGCACTCCCCAAAACATTTAACCAGGGTCTACTATTTATCAGAGATTATTCATGGGTGAGATCAGTGGTTTTCAAAGCAGGTGGGGCCTTTGAGGGTCTACCACAGGGTCCTCAGCAAAATAAGGTTAATTCACTAGAAATTGTTTGCTTGCAGAAAATATATGAGGGATCATTTGAAACCTGCACAAATTCAAAAGGTGGGGAAAAAAACATTTTAAAAAACATGGGGAAAAGGTGATAAGCAAAATAAAATAGGATAAAAATAAAGGAAAATGGAATATTAGTTTTAAAAAAAAGGCTGCATTTAGACATCTTTCACAATCATTCAATGCTAAAAACAAATCAAAATAATCAAATCAAAAATGTGTATCTCTGTGGGACACTACATCCTGAAGATTGACTGAAACTACCTATTGGAGAGTATTTAAAAGGGCACACTCATAGATGCACAGAGGTTGGATGTGGCCGTATCTATCATGTTTTCCATTACATGATGACTGCTGTTTAAACTTGAACCTTACGTGTCTGCCAGGTTGGAGAGCAGTGTGGTACACAAATTCAGCCGCCCAGGTATTTTCACGGTGGGAGTGGAGTGCACCACCAGTGAGTGGCATGTCACAGCTCAGAAAGCCATAACCATTCAGGAGCGCATTGGAGAGTTCAGTGTCGTCAAGTGCTACAGTGGGAACATGTCAACAGATGGCGCCAAATGCAAGGCCCTTTATGGCAGACCTTTTCAAATCCAGGTTGCGGTAGATGCAGGTGAGCAGACTAAAAATGTGGAAAAATAAACTTCTGTCACTTCTGAGCAATCTCTTGAATAATTTGGTTCCTTTTTTGCTGCCACATAGGTACAAATGTGAGCTACAGAATCCAAAGTGTACACCATTTGGTTGCAAATTTATCTGTGGAAAGAGGCCTCACCCCTCACAATATCACAGTGAGTGCCAAAGCGGTGCAGCAGCTCGGACCCGGCTGCCACAACCTGAGTCTGCATGCGTCTAACGGGGTCACGACCCCTGGAGTGTCCACAGAGCTGCAGCTGTGTCTGCTGGAGCCTGTCGAAGGCCTGCAGGCGTTAGTGATAGCACAGGAAGACGAGTGTCCAGACTCTCCAGATCTCATCATCGGCGTGTCTCTGGAGCGGGGTGCACCTGTGCAGCTCTTCTTCTCTCTGTCTGGAGGCGACAACACGCTCTCCGAGACCAGAGACATGCTGAATGGCAGCTTACAAGCTTATACATTCTCCAGTCCAATTGAAGGTATACCCAAATCTCAGACCACACCATAGTAAACCAAAAGCAATATCACCGACAGTAAATGTGACATGCATTGAACAAAATTAAATGCAAACTGTTTTGGTAAAGGTCCTTTAGCTGTGAAACTACGAGCTGTGAACATCTTCTCTGCCCTTGAAGTGGACATAGACCTCGAGAAAATACTGCACGCCTGCCAGAATAATTCTGGCTTTTCACCAGAGGACAGTGGAAACACAGTATGTGGGAAGTCATCATGATATTATATTACATGACATAATGTCATTTAGCATTTGTGCAAAGCGGCTTGATGAAGATGCTTACCAGGAGACAGTAATGGAGTAATGTTTCCCCATACTTTATAGACAGACTTAATTGTACATATATTGGTATACACAGATATCTGTTTATTTCAGTTATAGCACTTCAACATGACTGAGATCAAATTCCAACTGGTGTATACTGACTTTTTTTCAACTCCAGACAGACAATGTGGGAGTTCCTGGCTCTTATGACCTGAAAATCACTGCTACTCCAGACACTTTGGTTGACTACACTCAGAGTGTCACGCTGGAGGAAACCGGTATGGGATCCACAACCAGCAGAGGGATCTCATTTGAATGGAAATGTGGTAGGTAGCAAAACAATTCATTTGGACTGCATTGCATTAGTTATGTTGTATCTGTGCTTTATAACTAACCAGTAGTTCAAGGCAGACTATGCAGTTTCAAAGGAGTGAGGATGTGGTGAATGTCACTCAGCTCTCAAAAGAATAGAACTTACTAATACCTCCGGAGGTCAGGACAGCTTTCTTACCCCATCATAAGGCAAAATATATATGAATATATGGAGCATTTTGTTCCATTGTTTATGTTTTTGTGTGCATTTAACATCAAAATGTGAGGTTCAATACTGTTTTTTTTCTTTTTTTCTTTTTTTAAAGGTTTGATTTCACCCTCTGAACTTTATTTCTTGCTTTATTTCTTGCTATTTGTCATGCTTTGGTGGAATTGTTTTGATGATTTTCTTGTAATTTCATAACAATTTTTATCATGATATGATTTAAAATATATTAATTATAATAATTACCGTCTTGTACTCTTACTCTTACTGATTTTTTTCTTTTCATTTTCTTGTTATTTTTTGTACTCATTTTTTATTTATTATTGTTATTATTATCACTATCTTACAGGTAATTTATTGCTAATTTGTTCATCACCCTTTTCACATATTTCTGCAAGAAATCAAGAGATTTCAAAAATTAAATTCTAATAATATTTTTAAAAGGCTCTAGCAATTATGATTTGACGCATATCTTTGTATCACATCATCATTACTATTGTTTCTCTATTATTTCACTACAATTTTCACTCTTTTTATTCATTGCAGAGGGAAACTGCAAATGCAACGACACAACACGGGACAAAACTCATGTTATTGACAAAGACTGCCTTCCTAACCTGCCTGAGGTTTCCAAATATACTTTAACAGCGAGGAGAAAAACTTGGTTTAGGAAATGGGCTGAGCTCTCTTCAGCTTCCCAGTGCCTCGCCGTGACTCCAAAGGAACTCACAGACGTCACCATCAGGTAAAACGGTGCCTCTGAGACCGAAGCCATACATCCTGCATGTTGACAGGTGATGTAATCGCTTGAAAGGGGGTTGATAACAACATCCTGCAATTCATAAGACACCTCCGTTCAAGTTAGACAGTAAGTTAGCCAAAGAGAAAGAACTAAATTTACCAGCTAAAGAAGTATGATTACTGGATTAGATTATATATCATTTTAAATTTACATTCCTTTTTGCAGCTGTGATGATTGCACCTCTATAAATGTGGACAGCCATGTAACGTTAAGACTGACCTGTGTGAAAACTTGCCCAGATGTAGTTTGGTACATTGAGGACCCCAAACCTTTGACGGTGAGTCTGAATCTTCACTTTAATGCACACCAACCCTGGATCAATATCAAATAACTGTTAAAAAAAAAAAAGTGTGTTAACTGGTGCTTTTTCTCTACAGGGCAACCTTAAAGACTGTTATACCAAAGGAGGGAGGAGGCCACTTATTGAGAGGCAGGATGGGAACACTCAATACACAGTACATAGCCAGCATCTAACAGCCGCAAAGGAAGCATCACTTAACATCAGCGTGATTGCTTATGGTGTGTTCTCTCACATATTAAACGGTATCCCTATGATTTTGTGCAGTTTAATCATTATTTGCATACATTGCCAAACGATTGAAGATCCTCATTTGAATCGCAGTGACAAATCCTCTCTAACTTTGAGCTCACGGTGCCATGAGCGTTAAAGACATGCTGTTGTGAACATGTAATCGAGCTTAATGGACCTTTTCCACAGCAGACATTTTGTCATGAAATAGCAGGTAAAGGCGTTACAGATGTTAGGTCGAAAAGAGCCACAGTCCTGGTGTTGAGCATGATGGCTCACTGGAAAGACTCGGCTGTTCATGTCAAACTGGCTGCTGTGAGAAAGGCCTATTCCCATGTAAACAAGAGAAAGAAGCAGTTGCCAGTTATAGCAGATCTCAGTTACAGTCACACAGGGTGTAATACTCATATACAGTGTACAGGCAGACTGATCCAGGCAAGTCACAGAATAAATCTCTGAATTATCTCAAATATCAGAATTTTTTACATTGAAATAAATGACTTAGCGTAGATTGTGACCTCCAGTGGCACCAAAGTACAGCCACGTCATGAGCATGGGGCCGACGTGTTACGCATACCAGTGTAAACAAAGCAACTTTCAAAATATTCCAAAATAATTTGATGTGGGAAATGCATTAGTCATGTTCATTAGAGCTCATGGAGGTCTAGTAAAAGATAGATTTTGAATGAAAACAAAGCCCATTGTGCTTACAAGAAAATCTTAATTTGGTTGAGTACCTGAAGCTGAAAACTAATCCTGGCTGTTGTCCATTGATGGCAAATTATTCATATTCTTATTCTTCTCTTGATTTTTTCCCCCTTTAAAATGTTTTATTCCTATGACTAAAGAAAAAAAATGCATATATATTTTTTTGCAGGCAACAAGGAGCCAGGCTTTGCGAGGTACACTCTTCCAATACCAGGTGAATTGCCAACTGAAGCGGCTGCAGCCTCCCAAGTGACTCCTGGGCGGCCTGCTCCCCCCGGCCCCCCCTCATGCAGCATCTCTCCATCATCTGGAACCGTTCTAGACGCTTTCAACATTTCCTGCAAACCAAGCTCCTTCTGCTCCAGCGGCTGTCTTTACTGCTTCAGGACGGATAGCGGTGAGACTGTTGGGCTCTCTGCTTTTCACTCAAAGTAGACAAAAACTGAAAAGTAACACAAGCGGGAGCGGGGAAGAGGTGAAGGCTGAAGGTTGAAGATTGGTCTTGGTGTTATAAGCAAATGACAGATTGATTTTTTTTTTTTTTTAATAGTAGCCGAGGAGAGTGAAGATTGTCCCATCTTTAACAAATTGAACTTAAAACGGTATTGAGGTCATTTAGCAGGTCACCTCATTTTTCGCTCATGTTTCATTACACTTTTCAATTATTGGGCTTCTTGCTGTGTAATATCTCAGAAAAAAAAACTCTCTCGTACTCTAAGGCCCATTGCTTTAGTTCTATGATTTCTCATTTCATTATTGTTGTTTGCCTCTAAACCTGGGAGACACAGGGATTTAAATGTACTCCACTGTTGCACATATTGCAAACCACTCTGCATAAGAGCATCTGCCAAAGGCCAGAATGTGCAGATGCAAAGTGAATCGTTTGATTTGATTTTGTGCTCTGAAAAGAGATCGGTGCTTCGGCTGCTGTTTTCCAACCCTCATGCAAATAACTGACAAGCGATAACAGCTGTTTTACCTACCTGCCTCGCTTGTGTCCCAGGTAAACATCTGCGTTGCGGTAATGCACCCGAGATAAAGTCCGTCTTCCTCCCTCTTGGAGATAAGAACAACAATTACAGTTTATCTGTTGTGGTGACTGTGAAAAACGACAAGAAGAAGACCACCACAGCTATTGGCACTCAGGTTGGTTGTCTGCCATTTATACGTCTTAGAAAAAGAATTTGCCTTAGAAATCAACAACAGTCAATATTAATGAAATATATGCACATGGACCTGTTGGTGCTTACAGATAATAGTATGTTCTTTACATATGCGCATACATGTACATATATATGTTCTTGTGGATATATGTATATATACATACCCATGTTCATGTTTATGCATATGCTTATATTTATATAAACATTGCTGAAGTAGGTTTATTCACCCTCTGATCTGTTACATATTGTTCCACCTATTTCAGCTGTGTAGGCTCTGTGTACGTATCATTTTCCATCCATTTGTCAGGTTACCTAATGGGTTGGGATGGGTTCCCTGTTGTTTTTAATTATTATTATTTTATATGGGTATGGTTTAGGGAGGGACTACAGGTTTAATTTTAAAATAATTTCTGTGTAAAATTACTTGTAATTCTTTGACCGATTATTCAACTTTCTTTCTTCTTTCTTTCTGTCTTTTTGTTTATCCTCCCTAAGGTCAGGAAAAGCAACTCCAGTGCCTCAGTGGAGGCTCTCCAGTTGGTGGTAGAGGATACTGTCGCTCAGTTAGAGCAGCAGGGTCTGCTCTCTGCAGAAGCAGTGGGGCAGATATTCACCTCTGTGTCTGATATGCTCAATATGGAATCTGATGAAGAGCAGAAGGATGCGAGGAGGAAGGTAGTGGAGGGTTGTCGGCGGTGGGGCTGAGAATGTAGAAGCTGAAATGATATTTAGGCAAATTATTGTGATGTTTGTGTCAAACGCCTGATGATGTTAGTGATGTTCTTTTTTTCTTTAGCTAAGAGAGCAGATGCTGACCAAAATGAGCACAGTTCTGCTGGAGTCGCCCAGCAACACGACTCAGGAGGTGCAAGTGACGGCCAGAGCGGTGGCAGGACTCACCCAGCGATCGGATGAGCTCAGTGCCTCTGCTCAAGTACAGCAGCCCCACATTAGATTAGTACACATACTGAAGGACATGGAGAGATTTCATTCAAAACTGTTTTAACTTCAAATAACCTCAAAAGTTACTCAAAGAGTATTTTGGTCTTTTCATGAATATTTGAGAAATGTCCAGCTGATATATTGAAGACTGGAAAAAAAAAAAAAATCAATCATAATCTTGTTTGCTGCATCTGATCTCCAGGAAGAAGCAAGTATGTTGCTGGCCAACCTCAGTTCCTCCCTCAACTCCATCAGTGCTAACCAGGACGGTGAGGATGAGGAGGAAGTGGTGGAATCTGCTACACCAATCATTGAAGCAGCCAGTAACATCTTGACTGTTTCATCAAGTGTAAGGACGCAATGCTCGCTGAAACTGTCAACGCTGCTATTCTGTTTTTCTTTAGTCCTCACCTCACTGAACAACATGCCACATGTTTCCTCCCTCAGAAAAAAGTGTCCGATTTTCTTCTGACTGGAATGAATGACGTTCAGAGTGCACTGCTGAATGGGAAAGAGCCCAACGGAGACCCTGCCATCATCAGCACTGGTCAGATCAGTGTGTATGTCAACAGGTGAGCGATGTTTCAGACTGTGATGTTGCAGGCTGTGCACTGTAAACCAAGTCTCGCTAAACCCTCTGTGTCTGTTTATTTTGCTTCTTCCTTCGGCAGAGTGTCTCCAGACAATGTGCAGATGCAGACTATAAATGTTGAGAAGAACACCTCCTCCAGATTTTCCTTCCCTGCGCTGCCTGCCAGTGTCCTGCCCCCAGAGGAGCCGGTGGACGTGAGAGTAAGTGTGTGTGCACGCTGGAGGGAATGTGTTCAGTTCATAGGACAACAATGTATTAGTGTGACCACCTCCCAGTGATGCCTCAAGGAGCTCCCAATGTTATGGAGAAAAAAAATAAAGAATGAAAAAAATCAGAAACATTTACAAGCCAAAAAAAAAAAAAAAAGATTTAAATATACTTATGTAACCTGAATGTTGGTATGTACAGGCTGTTTTTGAGTGTTTCTAGTGCCTATACTGCACTTCTACTTCATGTCAGTCATTTTCCATATTGTTATATCAGTTACTAATTACCTTGTGATGAATATCTTTTTGGCACAAGCCATTCTCAGTATCAGGTTTGTCAAAATTTGATCTGTTTGGGTCTGAAATTTAATATGTGACACAAAAAAAAAAAAGATGCAAAAGTTTGATTTTCAAAACGTGCATAATTCCTGCAAGCTTTCGTCAAAATCTAAGACGTGGCTGTGATTTTGCGACACTGATGAACAAACAAATATTGCACCAATCTGTGTACTTTTGAATATTCCACAACACAGTGGTGAGTTGCATCAGTCCCTCAGGTTTTGTCACATCTGATGTAGCACCTGTGACGTATCTAGGCTTTTTTTTTTTTTTCTTTCAATGAAGGAGAACAGCTTGTGCTCGGAAAGCTCTTTGTCTTGGTGCCTAACCTGCTTCTTATCGCTTGTTACAGATGATGAGTTTTGAGAAGAATCCGTATTCTTGGAGCGAGGAAAACATCACCAGCGCTGTGGGATCTGTTTCTCTGACCAGAATGAACGGCACAGTCATTCCTGTTGAAAACCTGCCTGATGAGATTGAGGTAATAATCACTGTCTGCAAGATTAATCCACAAGTTTAAATATAAAATAAATAAAATAACATACAATTTTGGGAAATTTGTGGTCATTCTATGTACAATAATGCATTTTCTGGGGTTTTCAGATTCTCCTTCCAAGACTTGACGTGGGGCAGGAGAACAACACTGTCCTGGACTTGGGCAATTTCAGCACATTAATAATTGATGTTCCCTCACCTGATGTAACACTGGTGCTGAAAATGGAGCCCTCAGAAGACATTCCTCTCAAGCTGTTGTTAGGATATAAGGATTATCCCACTGATGAGAATTATGTAGCCCAGACTCAGTTTCCTCTAGAGAATGCCAGAGAAGGTATTAAAACAGCCAAACTTACTTATTAAGCATTCACATGGTTGAAAGTCACATTGAAACATGCACAAACAACTTTCAGG
>OMLB01063680.1:0-10148 GCA_900302555.1 Myripristis jacobus | reverse complement strand
CACAGAGATGGATTTGAAAAGATTCAGGTGAGAGAGCAGCCTTGGGTCTCGTAAAGAGAAATCACTAAGAAATTTGACTCAGTTCTGTGTTTTTCTCACTAGCTTATTTCATGGAATTCTTCCTCTTTTACTCCCTTTACCTCTCTTTGTGTACTTTCTAGTAATCTGTTCTTCATGAAGACAGCAAAGGATTTCCGTGATGGCCACATCTGGTTCTCTGTCATTAGTCGACCTCCCTGCAGTACTTTCACCCGAGTGCAGCGAGTGTCCTGCTGCTTCTCTCTGCTGCTGTGCACCATGCTGACCAGCATCATGTTTTGGGGCATCCCTACGGATCCCTCTGAGCAGACCATGGACCTGGGTATGTGACCGCAAACAAATCATTTCAAGTCCCCTTCCATTTAAAAATGTGTTTTTCTTTTGTTTATGTCCGCTAAAATGACTTTGACTATACTAACTTGTATCTGTGCAAAGTTTCTCACTAGAGAGATGTTTTCACACTCCTCTACTGAAGGTGGACGTGTCCGTGCACGCCCCTAAAATCTGAGTTTCACACGTACTTAGGGGAGCTAGATTTGGCACGTCACAAATCCCACAGCCAGTCCCATCAACTAACGGGATTGTTGATTTGCATATCGGTAGCACAGCTCTACCAGTCATGGGGCTCATGCTGGGCTGCTGTTCACCTTTTGTTTTCAAAAAACAACACCAACTCAAAATGGCTGCTTTACATGAAAAATATTCATGCAACTAAGAGAGTCGCTGAAAACATTTTTTTTCATGGATAGATTATCAAATACGGCACAGTTTTCATGACTTCACGGCATGAGACTTCAGTGGCCTGTGAACAGAGCTCTGGTACGGGGACTATTTGCATATTCATAAATATGAGCATTATTTTTTCATGGAAAAACTTCTAAATATGTAATATTGATGAACACAGATTACCTTTAGTGGCTTTTTAGGGGCTTGACAATTGACTGGAGGGGAACTTTAAAGAGGAGACCTGCTCAGTTTACTTGAAACTCAATACCAGTATAGTAAGACTCGATCCTCCCTCTGATGTCATGAAGAAGTAAAATCTGGGAAAATTCCTTTAGTGTTTAGTACTCTGTGTAGAACTCAAAATAAATACTCCATACATTTTCATGTTACATTCCAAAGACACTGCAGCAATGACTCAGCACAACATGGCTTTCAATTGCATTAATGATGGAATATGATTTGTAAACAGTGGTGTTGATTTTTAACTCAACACAGCACCCAAATGTTAAATTCATTGTAAATTACCTCCACCTCACCACCACCATTGTCGTCTTGTTTGCTTTACATTGCAGGCCATATCGAGTTCACCTGGCAACAGGTCATGATAGGAATTCAAAGCTCAATCATCATGTTTCCGATTAACCTCCTCATCGTGAGCATCTTCAGAAACACTCGTCCTCGAGAGAAGGCCAGCAAACCGGACACTTCTAAGCAGGGGAAGACTGGTCGAGTGTCTCCCTCACAGACTTCCTCTCCACAAAAGGAGCTCAAGGACATCACACCAGACACTGTGATCAAAGTACTCTATCTTGTATTTCGCCCAAGTCACAACTACCCTTATCACTTAGAACCACTCCATTCTGTGTGTCTGAAGCACTTCACGAGATGGCGTGTCTTTATCTTTGTATTAGGACATAAAGAGAATTGCCCAGTCACTCTCGAAGGCCATGAAAAGTCCTCTGCCCCATCTGGAGCTCAGGCCTGGTCAGCAGGCTGATATCAACACTCTGCTTTCTCTGGTGGAGGACATCATCAGACAGCAGAACCAAACGGGCGGAGAGTTTTACACTGACGCATCCAAGAGGGAACGCTCAATCATCCTCACTTTAGGTGCAGTCAGTCTACAAGGTAAATTCCTTGATTCCTTCACTGATATCCTGTGGTTGCAAAATATAACATTCTTCATGCTTCTGTGGGTGACTGTAGGGTTTATTTTACTTGGTGTTTCTCAACCTTTTTTGGCTTGTGACCAATTATAATGAAATGATGCCTACTTGCAACTCATTTCACAGGCATTCATGATGCAGAGTGGTGATCAATTCAACAAAAGTCTGTTCAATTCTATTAAATAGTAGGCCTAGAGGCTGAAAACTTTATTATTTTACGAGGAAAAAGAAAAAAAATACAAAAAAGTAATGGAAATAGACATAATAATGAATTTGTAAAGCAAAAGTGTTTTTATTTTCCTATCATGTGAATCACCTTCTAAACCCCCAAAATAATCTCACAACTCCCTGAGGGACCCCCGACACCCAGATTGAGAACCACTGATTCAATTTTCTGATGTTTTCTTTGATGACGCATTGATGATAAAGTGGATTTGATCTGTTGACGGAAGAATATTGCTTTTTCTGCGGGGCAGAAAACAGCGTGTGGGGGAGTCCCGAAAAGACGATGGATGGGGTTCAGAAGAGGAACAACAACAGCCAGTATCTGTACAGGCAGCTGCGTCATGTGGAGAAGGAGTTGGGTTTGCTGGGACCTTCTCGCTTCCCCAACCCGGACAGCTACAACCGAGCGATGCAGCAAGTCCAGGGAATGAAGGGCCTCCTGGAGCACCACCTGTCTTCGTCCAGCCTGGGAGGAGACCAGCTGGCTCACAGCCCCAGTCCCACAGAGAGCATCAATGGGGACGCTAACAAAAAGTGCTGTCAGGGCGGGCTACCCTGGTGGTTTATTTTTGTGGGATGGACGCTGGTGATTGCAACGAGCGGCGTTTCTGGATACTTCACAATGATGTATGGGCTGACCTACGGGAAAGACCGCTCTATAAGCTGGCTTATCTCCATGGTTGTCTCCTTTTTTGAGAGTCTCTTTATTACCCAACCTCTGAAGGTAAGGAAGATCAGGAAACACCTCTCACAGTGGGCGTCTATGCTGTGTCATTACAGTAAGTCTGGTGTTTAAGTCTGCAAATTTCCTGTTGCAGGTTCTTGGTTTTGCTGCATTCTTTGCCCTCATTTTGAAGAAAGTCGATCAGGAGGAGTACGGAGAGCCTCAGATAGACGATACGCTCAGAAACCCAGGTAGCGTTACCACATTTTTCAGTTTCCAGTCTCACTTCCATTGTTGCGTGTGTAACAACCCAACTCAAATGTATAAAATCCTGCTCACAGATGATGCTGATACAGTGCGAGCAGCCAGAAGGGACAGCACATGCAGTTTTTATCAGCCGCCACCGCCCACTGACATAGAGAGGATGAGGAACAACATAATTAAAGAGCAGAAGGTCTTTGCTCTCATTAGGGAGATTCTCGGTAAGACAAACTACTTGGACATGCAGCGAGATGGGAGGCGGTGTAACAGATTGTAAGATATTTGCTTGCGATGCAGCCTATGCAGGATTTATGTGGATGCTGCTGCTGGTGGCATATGGTCAGAGGGATCCCAACGCTTTCTTCCTGACACAACACATAAGGCAGAGCTTCAGCAGAGGCATCGCTGACAGTATGAGTATTACAGATGTGTTCAACTGGGCAAACACCACGCTGCTGAGCAATCTCTTCGGAGAGTACCCAGGTAAGTTATGTTGTGATGCTGTCGACTGCTATTAGCCCATGTGTTGCTTCGTTGCCCCCCCTTTAACATTTGCACATCTTGATCTACAAATAGAAAAAAAGGGGGAAATAAACCCTGGTAGTTTACGTTTTAGATTTATCTTCTCTTTAAATGTATATCTTTTTATTACCTGGATATCGACAACAGGTTTCATCACAGATGGGAACTCCAAGCTGGTGGGAAATGCCCGTCTTCGCCAGGTGAGGGTGCAGAAGAACTCCTGCCGTGTTGCCCCGACCATGCAGGAGTTTGTGCCTGACTGTCATTCTCCCTACTCGTGGGAGTTGGAGGACAGGGGTTCATATAGCCCAGGTTGGGGCCTCCCTCTGGGTGATAATACTTCGCAGAGCCCCCACAGCCCTTGGAAGTACCAGTCCCAGGCTAAACTTAAGGCCTACCCCATCTGGGGCAGTGTGATGCTGTACAGAGGAGGGGGTTTTGTGGTGGATCTGGGACCAGATTTACAAAATTCCAGCAGGTGAGGGCTTTTAATCGTCATGGAGACTGTTAGAGAGGCTGTTAAATAGGCAGCACCATGTGTAAATCCATTCCAATACATTTCACATTATTTCTTTGGAGAATTACTTGCTTACTGACTTGCAGACTCAGTAATTGTTTATTTGAGCTATCTAAATTAGCTTCTCTTCATTGTACAACATTGTGCCTGTATTCCTGACACCATGTCTCCACAGTCTGTGTCTCCCGTTCAGTAATGCTGATTCAGGGTTTGTCTTTTCATGCCATTGAGAGAGATTTGGCACTCTTGGTTTTAAAGATTTATTGAAAATGCATCACGTTTATCTATGTTTCGCACAGAGCTCTTCAGTACCTATTTGACAACACCTGGTTTGATGCGTATACCCAAGCAATCTTTGTCGAGTTCACGGTATACAATGCCAACGTCAACCTCTTCTGCATTGTCACGCTCATGCTAGAAACCACAGCCACAGGTCAGTAAGACTGTGTTCAACCATGAGAGCTGCACAGAAACTTCAACCATAAACACACCTTGTAGTCTACAATATTCTTATTTTTCCAGGGGCTTTCCAGTTCCTTAGTGAGCTGCAAAGTGTGCGTCTTTACCAGTCGCCCGGCGGCCTTCACCTATTCGTCATGGCATCTGAAGCCATCTATTTCCTCTTCATCATCTATTACATGTTTGTTCAGGTATACATTTCTTATACCTTCAATTTACCGCTATAATAATGGTAACAATAAATAAGCTGCCCCAGATACTCCATCTCACACAGACTCCTCTCATCTGACAGGGAAAGCTGATGAAGCAGCAGAGATGGGCTTATTTCAAAAGTAAGTGGAACCTTCTAGAGCTGGCTATCATAATTCTCAGCTGGAGCGCACTGTCCGTCTTCATTAAGAGGACTTATCTGGGGAATCGGGACATGGCCTACTACCAGAACAACAAAGACCAGTGAGTGACAACATTGCCTTTGTGATTCTGTCCTAATGAACACTAATGCTCAGTGGCATATCCCGAGCAATGCTGGCAAGCTCGGAGGACTTTGGCTGATTGAGAATATGTCAAATGTTTGCCTATTTGAAATAATACAAACCACAGTTTATACCTCCTGTGCAGAGCTCTGATATCAACATTAATTATTACCAGAACAAGGAAACCATTGGCACAAAAATGAGACACTATTTCTTTTCGTTGGTGGATTATACCGTACACATGAAATGACAAGAGTATCTGCTTAGGGGATAAAATGCTTAATGTTTTGGCACCTGGAAAGTAAAATAGAATTTTTAAATTAACTAAATCTATGTGAATCTAAGGCTATCTAAGTGGGTCCTCTGACTTTAGAAATAGGCACATCTTTAGCCACCTATAGTTATTTTTAGCCTGAAGATCTCAACCTAGTAAATTGCAGTGCGGCTGCTTTCGTCTTATGCGTCTGTCTTTCTATGAGTAACGAAGGAAATATCAGCAGAGTTTTGGGCTTCTGCAGTTAACAAAACAGATATATTGTAATTTGGTTATGAAAGCAAACATTGTAAACAGCTTTTATCCATAACTGGTAGTTACTGAATGCAACTGTTTTGCAAAGACATATTAGACCATGTGGAATTTGTCTAAATATTGTTCTGATTAGGCTTATCTGACAAATTAACAGGCTAAACTGCTAAATCGCTTTTTAATGCACCTCACATAATTGTCCCTAATACCATCAACCTCCAAGAGAAAAGCCTAATTTTAACTGACTGCACCATCTGCCTTTAGACATGGATGTTTAAACTGGGAATATGTCTGAACTAAGTTTGACCTCTGCTAACTGGAAAACATGATTCGGCTAACTACTGTATCCTCAGTCTTCATTCTGTATTCTGCATATCATCTGGATGCAAAAGGCTTGGCATCCAAAAAACAAAACAAAACAGATTTTATGCTGTCAGCATGTGGACATGAAATGTGGTTGAGTTGTTTAAAGACCCTACGAGTGATTTTTGGGTGTTTGGCTCATTTACTACAATTTCACCACATTTTACATTGCAAGAAGAAAACAACAAATCCTGTGGGGGCACTTCAGATTACACAACATAATATGTTGTGAACAGAACAAAACAGAATAATGAACAGTGAACAGAATAAGCAAAATTCCTCTGATTTCAAATATGATTTTTGGGGCATTTGTGCTTTATTAGACAGTCACAGTGGAAAGAGACAGGCAAGACAGGGCAGAGAGACAGGATGACATGCAGCAAAGGGTCTGGGCTGGATTCAAAACCAGGCTGCTGTGGCCTAGCTTTACTTTTACATCATATCAGCTCTACATGATGAGCCACTGAGGCGCCCCCTTCAAATTTGAAGTCTTGGTTGAAACACCCACCTTATAATGTTCTGCTTCTGCGGCTAACAAAGTCATCGCCATTCATAAACCACAGAACTGATAATTGTTTGTGTAAAGCAAACGTTTCTTGGGGACTATTTTCCCTGGTGGAGAGACCGTATCACTCCGCCCAATTTCAAACTGTGAAAACACAACAATGCTGCTGCTTTTAGGAAAAACAATTATTTCGGTGATGGAATACTGGCAAGAAGAAAGTTTGAAGTCTTGTTAAACAATGCAATTTTTTTTCCTGACGTCCAGGTATGCCAGTTTCCATGAGACGGCCAAGGCTGATGCGGTGCTGGGTTATCTGATTGCCTTCCTGGTGTTGCTGGCGACAGTCAAACTGTGGCACCTGCTGAGACTGAACCCGAAGCTGCACATGATCACAGCCACGCTGCAGCGGGCCTGGACTGACATCTCAGGCTTCCTGATCGTCATGACCATCATGTTCCTGGCCTACTCCATTGCGGTAAGAGGCTTCCCCAAAGTCACAAGTGGAATCCCACTCCTACTGAATCGTTGCTGTTTGTTACAAAATGTGGATATTCACATAGATTCACTGTGTTTTTTCAGTCTAATCTGATGTATGGCTGGAAGCTGTACTCATATCGGACTTTGCTGGATGCTGCTCAGACCATGGTCAGCTTGCAGTTGGGCATTTTTAACTATGAAGAGGTTGGTGACACGATTACATGGCACGGCAACAAATTCTGACTGCTGAGTGTTACTTATTTACCGAACCCTTTTCCTCCAATCTCGCAGGTTCTGAATTATAATCCAGTGCTTGGTGCATTCCTCATTGGCTCCTGCATTGTGTTCATGACCTTTGTGGTGCTGAACCTCTTCATCTCCGTCATCCTGGTGGCATTCAGCCAAGAGCAGATACATCACAAGGTATTTCATCCACACTGGGTCTGAAAAGTTAGTGGTGCTGAGTTTGATATCTGCTTTAATCAGGAGAGACAAAGTGAATGAAGTAAAGATAACTGTTTATTATAACCGATGAATGATAATAAAGTCTTGATCTACAAAGTCTTTGGTGCTTAGACGAGGATATGTTTAGATCAAGGAGCATTAGCAGCAGCAGCATAATCAGTTCCCCCCTGTGGAGCTCAGACACCGGTGGTGATGGTGAGCTGATGAAGACTTGTGATGAAACATGAATGTGCAAAAACAAGGCGATGACGTGGAGGTGGAGGAGGAGGAGGAGCGGTCATAACAGCAGCCTGATCACAGCCGAAAGCACAGAGAGAAGCATATTAAAAAAAAAAAAAAAAAAAAAAAAAAAAAACAAGTCGCAAGATGATAGGTTAACAATGGAGGTGTGTCGCTATGCTACTGGACAGGCATGAACAGCTGATATGAACAGTTGATCTAGTTCAGTTGATAACCACAGACAATGATAATATGGAGAAATTATGAATCAGCATGTGAGCGAGAGGTGGCGGGATGATAAAAATGGGAATTACAGAGTGTGTGCTTGTGGTTAAATGTTTAGTCTCTGAACCTGCAAGCCACGGGCAAGTTCAAACCTCCACCAAGTCTTGTAGTAAGTGAGTTATATGTATATATTCTCTCTGCCGCTCTGCAGCCGTCAGAAGAAGAGGAGATTGTGGACCTGATGCTGATGAAACTCTGCAGTTTGTTTGGGCTCAAATGTAAGAAACCTGGCGGCAGCGGTCTAACTGAGAACACGGCGGTTTCATCTGCTACAAATAAAGGACTCTCAATGATTTCTTCTGGGAGTATTCATGAGAACTGATATTTCCCAGTACACTTAAATAGAACAGAGACACACTGTAAGGCCTTCGCTTCACTTTTTTTTTTTTTTTTTTTGCTTCTAATGCCTCGCTTAATTTATTCATACCTTGAGGTTATTGTTTTGTGATCCTGTGCTGGCCTTTATATAAGTCTTAATTTGCATTTTTCTTTTCTCCAATACAATACTGTCACCGTATGAGAACCTGAAACATTTTGTTGAGCAAATAAATTGATCTTGCTGTGGCTGTGCATTGTTTTGTTTTTTTCAGTAGCAAAGCAGTTCACTGAGCCTGCAGCTGGAATACACTATGTACATCAAAGTCACTCTGACAGCTGAAACCACAGATGAGGAGCAGTTGTGATTTTGCTGCAGTGAGCTCCAAAGGTGTTACAGCTGCACATTTGTTTGTGTTTCGGCTCTGCACCATGAAGGATGCAGGATTACGCGGTTGAGGCGCACAATAAAGAATTTGAAAATGTTTCTTTTCTTACACTCCTGCTATTTCTTTACTGTGACCACTCAGAAATATCCACCTCCCTCCATATTATGTTCAGCTGTGCCAAAAAAAAAAGCGCTGACCCCTGACCTCTCTATCACCAGCACCACAGTGTCTCCCAGTCTGACCCTGAGGGCAACAACAACTTCACCCTGCGTGTTTACACTTTACAACATCCTCCTGGGCCTGGTCACAGCCTCTACCCTCACTGTCCTCCAAATGGGAGAGAAACAAGGTGACGGTGACCCTGCACAGTCACCTTGTCAGCGGTGAATGTAGCACCCATCCGGAAGCAGTCACGAAGGAGGGTCACTCTGGATCCCCCAAATCAAATGCTTGGCTTTCAGCGGGTGTCATGGGCTATTTTTTTTTGCTGTTGTTGTTTTTTTGAAACACTTTAAATATTTGGAGCATCTGTTCTCTTCCATGGCCTGTTCCTCTAAGATGCAAGTGAGGTTCTTTAGTTGAATAACACAAAGGATAGTTACATCAAGCCATTTCACCTCATGTATAAAAAAAGCATCAGCTAAATACCTATAAGGCTAAATTCAAGATCATTTTCTTCCTCACGTTATATATTGTTTACATTTTCCTTCATCTTGTAAGCACTTCCTTTTTTTTTTTAATTTATGGCCTATAAATAAACATTATCGTGATTATGATGATGACTATGTGCATGTGTTATATGTTTGAAGGCTCCAGACTTGCAATAGCGAAGTTTCTTTAGCACACTGAATACAACTTTTAAAACATTTTTTTTTTAATTAATCATAAATATATTTTGCATGCAGTAACATGTGCACAGGTCTCTGGACTGTTTATTATTTTATGTATATTTGTAACAATGTCTTAATCTTGCATCTCTTTCCTCAAAAAAAAACTGTAAACTCATCCTTTTTTCTTTTTCTTTTTTCTTTTTTTTTTTTTTTTTTTGCTCATTGCGTCATGCGTGGGGGGCGTGGCCCGCAGCGCGAGTTATTTGGCAGTCCGCTCATAAACATGAGTCGCAGGGGGACGGAGGAGGACCCGACAGCGCGCGGTGACGTTGTACATGGTAATTTAGTTTTAACGGACGCAGGTAGCATGTAACGGCAGTTGTTGACCAGAAGTTGAAACGGTGTGTGACAGAGAAAATAATCCCGCTGAGCGACGTCACGTTGTGTACCAGTGAAGGTGTCCGATTTCCCACTCAGAGGCACTGCGATGCCCTCTGACTTTATATCCCTTTTCAGCGGGGACCTCGACCTGAATTCTCCCAGATCCTTGTACTCCAAAGGTAACGCCGCCGCCTCACGCCGCGCCGTGTTTCCTGCCCCGTTTCACGTTGAAGTTGACTGCCCTTGTCTTTATTTTACTTTGTGACTTTGTTGTTCGTGCTTGCGTAGATAGCAGCTCGTGTGTGTGTGTGTGTGTGTGTGTGTGTGTGGGGGGGGGGGGG
>OMLB01063679.1:12702-25074 GCA_900302555.1 Myripristis jacobus | reverse complement strand
TTCCAGCTGTATAAAGTCTAGTGAGGACATCCGGTTAGGAAACACACACACACACACACACACACACACACACACACACACACACACACACACAGACAGTGGCCAGAATATATTTCTCCTCTTTATTCATCTGACTAGTTGACCCCTTCAGACCAAAGTGTGTGTGAACAGCGCTGGCTCGGTTCCCATGTAATCAACTCATGTTTCATGAATTCCTTATCTTCGAAAACACTCCCATCGCGGGAATACTATAAATATATCACCCATTATTAATCACCCCGAAATGGGATTTCTGTTCTCTTTCACACACACACACACACACACACACACACACTCTTTCTCTCTTCAGTGCTCCTTCCCAGCTCAGGTCAGCGCTCCCTCCCGTCTCTCTGATCTCACAACTGGACAGGTTCGATGGGAAAGTGTTTTCCCCGAAGACTTTGCGTTCCAGACAGGATTAAAGACTTTCTCACTTTGGCCTTTACAGTATTTTATCTTCTTCCCATCCAACTTTGATCGGAGCAGCAGGAAAAGTCAATAGGCTTTGAGGAATGATCACGTTTGTCTGCGGCACCAGACTCTTAGTGTATGGTTGGCTTGACTACAAAAACATTATTATACGCGACTGGCCTGATCACATTAACGGTGCCATACGTGATTGGCCGGCTAATATGGGAGGACTGATTTGGTTGAAAGGTCACAGGGTGCATCTGTGACCTTTTTAACCATATTCTGGGCTGTGTTGCAGCTGGCCAGCGATTACTGGCAGCTTTTATTAGAACTGGCGATGATTATGAAATGAAAAAGGCAACACAAACCCGTAAGAATGAGGAGACTCCATTAGGTTTGACACAGGGGTGGACTCTGATGATTTTTCATTATGGGAAGAAGAGGATGTTGATTCATAGTGATGTATGCTGGATGTGCTGGGTGGTATAGAGCTTATGAATGAAACTGGAGACACCTGGATGGGAGACAGAGGTTGCTATTGCTAAATGTGGAGTTAAGTTGAGTGTGTTTTTTTGGGGGGGAGGAATAAGACACAGGATGATTGAAAATAGAGGAGAAAAGGGAGGATCTGGTGAATGTTTTGATCTATTGAGCAATTTGAACTGTAATCAGACCAAATTGCTTCCGAATGTTGTCGACTTGCCCGAGCCAGGCTGTGGGATCGCTCTCCTTTCCTAACCTGCACGCACACTGGATGCACATACATACATACATACATACATACATGTATACACACACATGAGTGCCCAGGAGTGCGTGGTCATGCCATCGTGCACTGACACGTGTGTTAAAACATTGATCAAAACTCTCAGGCAAAAATGTGTTTTTCTCCGCACATGATTTTACTCACCAGACAAGCCAAAGCCTATGCGATGTACACACTCCGTCTCATTCATTCACACAGTTGCACGTGTGTGGAGTCGTGGTCCGTGTGCCAGCTCAGTCCATCAGGCGGTGAGAGCTCTTTGTGGGTGTCTGGGAGACAGAGAGGCAGGCGGCCCTTCCTCGCTGTTTGTTATTCAGTCCATTAAAAGAAAGCTGGGATTGCTGCTCCAGTCTTTTGTTTGGCCCGACGCTGCAGCACGGGCAGACGCCGTGTTTTCCTTCAGGCGCGTGTGTATGTGTGTGTGTGTGCGTGACACCGAGACAGAGAAAGAGGGTGGGAGACAGCATGTGTGCGCATACGTACTGAAGCAAGCACACACACACACACACACACATACACACGGCTTTGCTGAACTTGGCTGCTGCGTTTGGTCTCTTCAAGGCGACACTCTTCTCGGCATCAAAGACTGCAAGGCTGGAATAAATACTGAAATATCAATCTTTATCCTCTAATTTTCTTCCTCTTAAATTTCTTTTCGTCTCCATTTCTTGCCTTCTTTTTCTCTTAAGTCTTTTGTTAATCATCTAGCACCAAAACATGACAAGCTGTAGACTAAGTGTGTAGTAAATACCATATTAGCAGCTCTTATCAGGAGACCCAGCAGCATTAGGTTTCAGCTGAGCGTAGCGTTATCTGTCAATTTGCCAAAGACTGAAGGAAGAATGGAAGAAGAGTCACCGGGAGGGGGAAGGTGTGTGCGCGTGTGTGTTTGTCTGTGTGTACGCAGGTGTGTGTGTGCGCATGTAACTTGGTGCATTGGTGTCTGGGATATGAATAGACACATCTGGCCTCGAGGTTGTCCCTCTGCTGTGCCGACCAGGCCACATTAACCCGAGCCAGATGTGAGCGGCGGAAGACTCAGCAGTGGGTCTCAGCAGCTCAGAGGGGAAGCCACATTCCTTTACTCAAATTGTGCAGGAAAGATTGTCAGGTCACTCGTGAGTGAGAGAGAAAAGATTAGATAGTGGTAGGTAGACAGGCAGGGAAGGGAGAGAGGAAGACAGGCAGACAGAGAGAGAGAGAGAGAGAGAGAGAGCAGATATGGGCAGAGAGAAATAAAGACAGATGGACAAGAGAGACAGCTGGCGGGAGCTCCAAGCTTCACTCTGCATGATCAGTTTGACCTACTTTCTTCCCTTTTTCTCTCTCTCTCTCCCTCTCCCTCTCCCTCCATTACCTTTCATGTAGTACAAGGAACCAATAAGGCCAATAAGAGAAGGAATCCCACCAGAAACCACCACTGATTCCTATCTGTCAGTGGATCCGTTCTGTCCTGCAGAACCAAACATGGGACTCTCTCTCTGCACATCTCCGGTTCCCTCGCCCCTGTCAGAGCCTTGGCTAACCAACCGTGCAGTTTCTCTTTCATCTCCACTGTGACAATCTAACAATCTACCTTTTTTAATGAGGGCTATATTAACTTTGGCGCCACTGCAGTGAACTTAATAAGGGTTTCACCCGTAAGGGAGGCCGTCATTAGGCACTTTGCTGAGATTGAAGGGACAGACGTAGTATTGCTTAGATGATTCCAGCATGAGGTCATTGTGTCTGATTTGCGACGTGCAGTTAACAAGATTATGTCGTGGGTTTTTCGCTGGCAAGCAGCAGTGCAGTAAGGAGGCAAGGTGCTCATTGGACTAAAGGACATTTTGTTCTCATTAATGCGTTTGCACTTGCACAATCTGTGTGTGACTGTAATGCCCGTCTGCTTTACCGTAAATAAACACTCATCAGTTTCCTTGGAATTGCACAGTGAACAAGCGGCTTTCCAGTAAGTATCCACCTTACTGAAGTGTTTTTGAGCAATACACTGAATTCCCACCAGCTCCAGACCCTGAACTCTGACCTCCCAGAGTGGTGGGACAAACAAAAAGAGAATTAAAAAAACGAGTCATCAGTAAAAAAAAAATCTGAGATAAATCTAGTGGGCCTGAAAAATTAATTGAAATATTATCAAAACTGCAAAATGGCGCTATCCACACCATTTTTTTAAACAGTTAAAATTTGTGACAAAGTGCCATTATAAATGAAGCATTGTGGTGATGTAGAAATGCCCAGGCCAACAAATTGTATACTTCACACATTAAAAAAAAACATGTTTGTTTGATACAGACCCCAGAAAAAAATAATTTTAACATTTTTTTTAGTGATAATGAAAATTATAGTGCAAAAATTAGCATTCCCGCTCAAATTCTATCCGTCTAAATAATTTCAAAAGGATTTTTTAGCACAGTGCAAAGCCCTAAACTTTACTAAGTTGGTAAAAGTACCCAAAGTTCAGCAGTTTTGTTTGTATAGCTTTTGCTTGGTAAGTGGTGTGAAAATACCTTTACTCTAGTGTCTTAACCAGGAATGACAGTCATGGGATAATTGTTATTGATGGGTAGCAGGACTTATACCCTGCCATTATCAGGCTATACGGTTACATGGGAACAGAAACCATCACTGTTCAGCTCACCACCAACCCATCGTTAATGCACTGGAATGTGCCTCAGTGTATGTCAAACCAACGGGTTCACTTCTTATCACACAGATTAAATTCATAGCAACCATTCCACTCCTGTCAGGAAATTCCTGCTGAAGGCCACTGTGTGGATGTGTGTTGCGGTTTAGTTTGACATTGTAGCTGAATAAATGAGAAAATGACTTAATTAAATCATGCCTCCTCACGTGGCCTGTAAGGCTGCTTTCAGCTCTGTTTCAGTCCTGGTAAACCTGAATGCATCTCAGTGCAGCCCAACGCTTAATCCAGAGTTTAAAAACTCCAATAAAACTGTGTGGAAGTTCAATGTGTTTAACATTCCTGTGAGTTGTCACTCCTCATCTCACCCACTAATGGGTTTTTTTCCATTTCCATTCCTCCTTTTTTCTCTCTCAAGAGAAATTATTTCTCACACAATATATGTGCCCTGTGGAGTGCTATTGAGTATTGCTCAGGAAATGTCAGACCAAATGAATTAATGGACTATTGAATCAGTCAGTTGGGTAAGGAAGGACTCATGCCTCCTCCTTGAGGAACAACGTCTCATTCATTCACACAATTGCAGGTCTGTGGGCGAACAGTGTGCCAGCTCAGTCAATCAGGCGGTGAGAGGTCTTTGCAGGTGATCAAATAATCAATAAGTTGACAAAGGATTCATGCCTGTGTCCCACCCCAGACTACCGGACCGGGCCGTGCTTCACCCAGGTGCACAACCAGATGTGCCAGGGACAGCTCAGCGGCATCGTCTGCACCAAGACCCTCTGCTGCGCTACTATTGGCCGGGCTTGGGGCCACCCGTGTGAGCAGTGCCCCGCCCAGCCGCACCCCTGCAGACGAGGCTTCATTCCCAACATCCGAACCGGAGCCTGCCAAGGTCAGAACAAAGCACACACACATACAACTTTCCACCTTCCTGTCTTTCTCTTACGCACTGACACACGTGGCGGATCTTTTTTGTAGCTTGATAGAAACACTCAGACACAAACACATGCATGCTCACACACACACCATCACCGCAATAAACACCGTAACCATTACTTTAACTGTCATCAGCTCCACTGAAATTCCTGCCAGCAACATCCTGGACCTAATGTCAGCAACACCACGGGTGTTTACATGCACACAGAGTGCTGGTTGATGCTTGTGTAGCAGAAGCCACTTGTGTTCCCGTCACAAATATTCCAGTGTACAGACATAAATATAACACTTTAATACGGAATGTGATATCGGTAAATAGGTCAAGGCATTATTTACCAAGATATCCCGGCTAGTATCAACATATCCCAGCTGTCATATTTGGGTGTCTCAAAGTCAAGATGTGAGCTCATCCCGGCTATTGTAAACAGGATACAGTGCAAACATGAAAAAAAAAAACTTGAAATAAGCATGCAATCTAATACAGAGCATTTGTGACTCAATTATCAAATGATGTGCTTATTCCACAATTTTTCTCAGTTGAGCCATAAGGACGGCTCTTCATTATTGCATGGTGCACCTTTAAATGACATACTTAGTATGGCAAATGATATCACAACATTAATGACCATTTAAATGGAATAGATACTGCTCACAGCACCATTATACATGTTTTTCACTCAGATTACATACTTGCCAGTGTTTACGTGATTAGTATACTTAAAGAAGAACCAAACATCAGAATTAGGCTAAGTGGGGGCAAGAGGGAAGGAGAGACACATAAAGAGCATGTGTGAGGGCGATATGGAGGACAAATATGAACTGAGATTCACCTTCCTTCATCAACATTCCTCCCGCTGGTGTCCCAGAACCCCCCAGGCCAGGGTCTGTCTGTGTCAACTCTCTCTCTCTCTCTCTCTCTCTCACTGTGTGTGCATGCCTCTCTAATATCCTATGGGCTGACCAGACTAAGCCGTAAGCCTGCATCAATAAATGACACATGTGGAGGTCACGTCCCCTGCTAGATGAGCCCAGCGAGGCTCTTTAGTTCCTCCTCTGGAGCGGACCCACCCAGTGTCCCCTTAGGGAGAGTTTAATGGTACGTGTCTAGCTGACGCCCCCGCAGAAGGCCGTCGCGGTTTTGTCTAAAAGTGTTTTTGAAGCTCAAAGCACCTGGCCACGCTTAAAACACATCGCCAGCAGTGTAATTATACCATACTTACATAGTATTTGGTGACATGGCCAGAGATATAATGTCACTTTCACGTGTAAAACGAAGCTAAAGGAAACATTTCACAAATGCAGTTCATTTGTAATTTAATGTGTATTTTGATTTTACGGTAATATTGACATGTCAGCTTTTAATTTGATGTATTTCCAGTTGAGATGGGTTGTTGGGACCAGGCCTAACAAATGGAGGCATCTTTCAAAAGTGTAAACCAATGCCTGGCATGGAAATTAGCTAGCAAGTTGGATAAAAAATCATTTTTCATTTCGCTGGGACTTAAACAATTATTATTAATGGAACACCATGAGGGGAGGATATTCAAATTTTCTGTCCATCAGTGATTAATGTCCACCTGGCAAACATGCCCAAATTCATTAACAAAACACACCAGCGTGATGTCACACTTGGCTTTCTTTGAGATATAATAGCACAGCAGTTGTACCTAGATATCACTTTAGGTCTGCATTCATTATTTATGACAGCAGTTCAAGAAGGTAGTACATCTGGCAGCAGGCGATGGTTCATATTTAGCCCTCTGACTTCCTTCCTCCTGGACATGGTTGCCAGGTTTCTCATCTGTTAAAGGTATGCCAGTATGAGACGTTTTTTTTTTCCGCCCTTTTCTTCTCCCATCAATCTCTCCCTCTCGTCCATCAATCACTCATTTCTCTCTGACTCACCCTCTCTCTCTTCCCCTCTCTCTCTCTGTGGTTCCCATTTTGCTCCTTTCTGTATCTATCACTTGCTTCCTCTCTCTCTCTCTCTCTCTCCCTCTAACACACACACACACACACACACACACAGACTAAAGGACACCTAATCGCTTGAGAGCCTAGAGCAAAGTCTTGCTGGCAGCAGTACAAAGCACACATGACCATGAATCCAAATGTAAGGATTGCATTCCAGGCTCCGCATCAGGATGTTGGCCAGTACACACACACACACACACTCGCTCTCTCTTTCTGTCTCACTCCATGTCTCACTCTCTCAGCCCTTGGCATAGAGTGTTCCCTAACACCAGACCATATTTTCAGCATTTGTTAAAAAGGGAGCAGAGTTCGAAGGTATTCAGATGATTAGAAACAGCTTTGAGTGTGTCTTTGAGTGTGTGATTGTGTGTGTGTGTGTGTGTGTGTGTGTGCGCACGGGCATGCACACGTCCGCATATGTGCATGCATTTTTGGTTTTCGGAGGCCTTGGCTGCACATCTGCAATTCCTGCCAGCATCCCGCTCACGGACTGGCACAGAGGTGAACTATTATAAGCCCACTGTGTGTGTGTGTGTGTGTGTGTGTGTGTGTGTGTGTGCGTGTGTGCGTGTCAACGTAGACTGGATCAGAAGTCTCCCAAGTCCCTCACTCACGATGACTGGTCCAGAACCCACCCTCTCACACAGCCCCAGTACCGACAAGAGTGACTCACATTGAATGCTGGGAAATTCGTGCATTTATGAAGCCATTTCCTGTTCAAACAAGAGCTGTAGCTGCTCTGTCTGGTAGTGGTCTTACAAATCACAGCCAGAACCAAGTAATTCCACATTTTCCGCCCCACCCTCTTCACAGAAAGGCTTAGTAGGTGAATAAAAGACAGCGTTTTGTCACAGAAAGGGAATCTTGGGTCATCTGTCACATTTATGACTGAATACAGCAACCGCTCCAGACGTGTTATATAAGGTACAGTGTGCACAGGGACAAATGATGTAAATTTTGCATTTCATGGACTGGGTATTGTTTGGACTCAGTGGGCACTAAAGGTTTTAGTAGTTTTTAGCACATTAAGAGCATAGTATAAAGCATCTCCTTAACCAAAGTCCAGATGCCATTTATTATTTGAGCTAAGGGTCCTATTGCCCTATTTCTCCTTGTCGCTCGCCCAGGACTGTCCTCATCCTTTCTCTCCTCTCTCCCTCTCTCAGATGTGGATGAGTGCCAGGCTGTGCCAGGCCTGTGCGCAGGAGGAAACTGTATCAATACAGTGGGATCCTACGAGTGCAAGTGTCCTGCGGGCCACCGGCAGAGCGAGACCAGCCACAAATGTGAAGGTGAGTCTGTTCTGTCTGTCTCAAAAATACGTTCTGCACATGTTTGTACGGGAATAAGTGATTATGGAAAATGGATGGATGAATCAGTGTCTACAGGATATGCTGAACGCATAAGTCAAGGTTAGCATACCCCGTCTCACTCCCGTTCCTGCTCAAACATTTCCGAGTCCAGAACGTCTTTCATCAGCTCGAGACAGAGGCAGTGTTTGCGATTCATGCGTCTAGCTCAGGCAAAAACCCGAGTCCTTGGAAGTTAAGAGCAAGTGGACCCAAAGTCCTCTTCCAGCTCTGAGCACGGAAAACACTAATGAACATATTTCAAGTGATCATTAGAGCTAAATAGCAGTTTTAATAAACGTACATACAGTCCAAGTAGTCACAAGATGGAAAAACCTAAGAATAGTAACTCTGTCATGGTTTCATGGAACAGTTTGTCACATTTATTAAACATGAATGGGAGTGAATTGGGATACTGTGAGTTGGCCTTGACTAATAAACTACCAAAGTCTGATTTTGTACACCCTTAAACAGCCGATGGCGACGGACAGATACACAGATACACACAGCTGTCGATTAGATGTCGAAATAGGACAGGTATCGTCCTTTAAATGATAAAAAAAGATATTTTGTAATTATGGAGAATGTGTCATGCAGCATAGATTTTGCTGTTGTTTGATGTTGGAGTATAAAGCCTCTTTTAACAATGCTTTATTGTACAGCAACGTGTGCATCTTACACAACAGTGGACAACATGCTGCACACGCACTGGTTAACAATCCCAGTTAAACCATCAGTCATCACACAAAAGTCTCAGAAAGCACATACTTTAGTCTCTCGTACTCCAATACGGAGCACATTAGTGGACATGTTTGATGTATTATGTACATTATTATCTTTATTACAAAGTGAAGAATGATGAGAGAAACATATATGAGGTAGGTCCAGCAGCATGGCGTGGTCTGGGGTTCAAACACATATTTCTTGGAAGAAAGAAAGCAGCAAGTCTCCATGTCAGCAGGCGTTCATCCTGCGAAAGTGTCCTTGAGCAAGACACTGAATTCCCATCAGCTCCAAGATGCTGATCGTCCACTCGTATGACCGCATGGAAGGACAAGCACAACGAGAACCGCCCCAAGGAACACAGTGTCAACAAACTGTCACAGTGTTTATTATCACACCAGTGATGGGTCATATTGTTAGCAGGGCAGCTCACACGTTACACAACATGTGAACTCCGCTGGACTGCAGCGTGTTTGAGAATGTTATTCCGCTGCTAATTCAACACGATTTTAAGTGGGTTTAATGTAGTTTTAAATTAGATTGTGTTGAATAAATAACGAGACAGCGGTGGCGGTGGATTTTATGTCACATATCGGCCGCTGGCATCAGTTGACAATCCCCTGAGGGGGCGCGCAATATGACGACATGATCAGAGTTAAAGCACTCTGGACACACACACACACATGTGAGCACACACAGCAGCATGGGTTCACATTACAATGTGTTGATTGGATGGAATTTAAACAATGCCCAGGCTAAACAGTCTGATAGTTTTCCAGGCAGGGGTTGTGGCTGTTGGACCGAGGCCTATGTGTTCTTAGTCTTTAGGGAGGATTACAGAGAGCTCTTAAACCGATTCAGCCAGATGACATCCATTCTGCGGAACAAGGCCAGCGTTGGACCGCCTGCTGTAGTTTTGTATCACTGTTGGAATTATTGGCTGCAAATTCCCCTTGATTAACCTCTAGCGTGGCTGCGAGCCGCACCAGATAACGACGGGAGAGCGCTACACACATCCCGACCAGACTACGGCCGCGAACCGGCGTCGCCACCTCCTCGGTCATGACAAGCCGTTAGCGTGAGATGCACGAGGAATGATTTACATCTGAACGAGTCCAGGAGGAAACGGAGAAGATGACTTCACTTAATTCATCAGAGTCCCGGCTCAGTTGTGGCTTTGGGCACCAGCCATGATTCAGGACTTACAGTAAGAACAGTACGAGAGCTTCCAGAGTTGCTCAACGCCGCTTGGTAGTGCGTTTGGGCGTGGGTCTTGTTGTCGCATTCCATCCGCTGACTACAGCGCCCAGAGGAGCCGTGCGAATTACACGAGAGCCAAGGACACTTTGACTGATACGAGGTAGAGGCACAGCAGGGTCAGGAGCTGCACAGAAACTGGAGAAACGCGTCTGTGCTGACGACAAAACAGAGAGACGGACACACACAGACACACACTTAAAGCTAAACGGCATGTCCAAGCAAATTCTAGACCTCTGTCCCCTTTCTGTCCTCCACAGGTCACCCGTCCGTCTCTAATCTCATTACCTCGTCAGATAGTAAACAGAATTTGCAACTGATGATTATGTGATGAGTGACAAGAGAGAGGCAGGCTAAAGAGAGAGAGAGAGAGAGAGAGAGAGAGAACAGCTGGTTGGGACGGGACCCTGAGGGTTACTCAGGGGTGAGCGGCTGTTCCTCCGCACTGAATGGCTGGATTGTGGCGCTCATGTCGTCTGTAGGCTTTCTTCTCTTCAGACGTGGCCCTGGACTCTGAAGTCTGTGGGGTCACGGGCTGGTAGGCGGGATGAAGGGGGGGTGGTGGGGCAGCGAGAGGACAATACTGCCCTTGAAAGTCACAATGAAACGAGAGCCTATTGCGTCGCTCGTATGATGTGCTTCCTGTTGAAACAGGTTGTCGGGGCAAGGCTTAACACAGAGGGGCATCTCTCAAAAGTTAAAACCAAAGGAATATCAATTAAGGAGCGAAAAAAAAAAGTTTTGTCCGTGCCTGCTAGTTCAGCATGATGTCACCAGATACACTGTGGTTGCCCAGGATGTGGAAATAATGGGATTTTGATACAAAAACTAAAAAAAACAAACAAGCAAAAACAGAACATTCTTTGGCATTATTGGTATGTGAAAATTCTGGCATGGCAAATTAGGTAACAAGCAGAAAAATTTCATTTGATAGTGACTTTAAAGGTCGAAACTCATGATATAAGTTTTCAATTTCATACATAACAAAGTTATAGCCATACTCTTGCATCAGCTTCCATGCCAACAATTTGTTTAGTGTGACCTGGGCATGATCTTAGAAGACATTTTCAGCTTCATCACTTGCACAGCTGCTATTATTCGGTCTTGCTGGACAAAATGGAGACTCGGATCGGCCTGGGAATTGTGTCATTGTGCTTTATTGTTTAGCATCCACGTCCCTCGATTCAGGAAACGGATCCTCCTCAGGATTCTGGAAATCTTTTGCCTCGAAACGTTCCCCATGCTGGACATTATCTTGCCATTTCAATTTACATCTGGAACTGAATAAGTGCAAAGTGAGCTGAATCTAACCCTGATGTGGTGGTCGCTTTCAGGATTTATCATGTGATTGCTGCAAATGAGGCCTGCAGAACGAGAGCAGAAAGAGCGCTTTATGTCTTAAGGCTTGTACAAAAAAAAGAAAGCAGTTGTGACCTATATCTTAAATCACGGGATCTGCGGAAAACCCACTTTCTATGAAATCTCACATACAATCAGCCCGCGTCCTTTGGGAGAGGTGTTTTTTTGTGGAAGTGCCCTCCTAGTTGATGCACAAACACAGCCTCTCTCAGAGCTGAAATGAGTGAGGTTCTGGAGCGGTTGAGATAAAGTGCAGTTAAGATGTCAAGGGTGTCTGATCGTTTAAGACACACAACAACCCACCTGGTTTCATAGCTCTCTCCTTTTTCTTTTCTTCCTCCTCCTCATTCTGCTTTTTTTTTCTGCTTCTTCTATTTTCCTTCCATAAATACAGTCGTTTGGCTCCAAACCAGCTGTTACCACCGAACAAAGAAACACTTACGACATCTGGGAGACTTTCTCGTTACATACATGCAGCTCCTCATTGCTTTGCTTTGACACTCACACACACACAATCTCATAGAAAAGATTAAATTAAAAAAAAAAGGACACTTGTGCACAAATTGGATAAATTACATAAATACATTATCTGCAATTTTGGTGCAATATTGCATGCGCACATAAACAAACAGATTTTTGCAGCCATGACAGCTCAGAGGTGAACATTTATCCAGGTGACAGACGTTTCCCTCCACACACACACACACACACACACATACACATACACACACACAGCCAGAGCCACAGCCCTGCTGCTGTGAGTGTAATGTCTGGCCTGCGTTTGCTGCTGCTGACACAAGGTTTATTTTACCAGGCTTTTAAGGCTTCACCTCGGCCTTTTGCCATCGATGTCGCACAGGAGTCAGCGGGGGACCAACAGCCTCTGAGCTTCCCACGGCAGGCGTCATCACACG
>OMLB01063675.1:0-12599 GCA_900302555.1 Myripristis jacobus | reverse complement strand
CAGTGGTCTGAGCAAAATGAGGACCTACATGCTACTAGTTATGTGTACCTAAGTGACCACACACGGTGGTGGAAAGTGCACTAGAAATTGCCACTCAAGCAGAATTATTTTTGCTTTGCTGATATTTTACTTAAGTAGAAGTGCAACTGAATCTGCTTAAGTAAAAATGAAAAAAGGACAACAGTGCAAAGTTTAGATTGGATTCTGTTAACTGGAAATCTGGAAAAAAAGGGGGGAAAAAGTTAGCAAAAAAATAATCACAGTAAAGGCAAATTACTCTTCTTATGTCTGCCTCAGTTTCAGTGTTAACAGAGAGCTGAAAATGTCTGCACTCTGCAAAAAATGTACTTTAGTAAAAGAAAGATTACGGCCTTAAAAAAATACTCAGAGAAATACAGGTGCACAAAAAGCTACTCACTAATAAGTTATTTCCAACCCTGACTGTAATAATTCCATTATTTGAACTTAATTCGCCACAGATGTGGGGCCATGATGCACTGACACAGGTATGCTGCTATTGTGCATTGTTATCACTTCTATCGCTCACAAACAGTGCAAAGACGATGATGAATTGTCAGTTTATAAGATTCCAACTAAGAGATAAGGAAGAGAAACAATACCCGTGAGTGCGAGGAAAGCAAGCAATTACAAGCTCGATATTTGAATGTGAATTCCTGACTGTTAACGCACATTTGTTGGTGCAAATACAATCCACAGGTTCCAAGAGTATTATGGTCCAAATATTTATACCTGGAAACTACATAGCCACAGCCCACCTAATAATTCAGCACCACTACAACTGAACACAAATGGAAAAAGAAATCCAAGAACAATAAGGTCAATAAAGTTACGTGTTCCCAAATCACTATTTCGATTAATAAAAATATATAATTTTCTTCTTTCTAGTAAAAAGAAATTAAAGACAGTTAATCTCAAGTATAAAGCAGGCCTGTAGAAATGAATGCATTTTGACAAGGAAACTTCTATGAGCCTGTGTCCTAAAAACTGTTTACCATAATGATGTATGAACATGTTTCTCAGTTCTCTCCTTCCACACACTGCTGGTTTGAGCATATGCTTCCACATATGGCTGTGTGTTTATGTGTGTCTAAATGTGTGTGCACATGAGAGAGGAAAAGGATGGTTAATTGCTGATAATTAGGCTGGTATATCCACCATAAAAGTGTGATGTGAATTCCACTCCCACAAGGCTTTTAAGTGTGTAAAAGACAGCTGTTGTCGTATTGTGTCTCATTTCATCCACAAGGTGGGGCTAATTTCACACCTACCTTCGCCTACACCCACCCACCCACATACACACACACACACACACACACACAAACACACACACACACACACACACACACATATTCACTGGCTTGCACTCCTCACACCTCCCTCAAGATCGCCAAAGTCCAATGTCCTTCAGCATAATGTGAAAGTTCCACAAAGAGTTTAGAAAAAAAACTCATTCCTTATTTTAAATCTGAACTTGATATAACCAAACTAGGGCAACATTGGCACATGATGAGAGAAACTGGTCCATAGCTTTACAGACTCTCTGTCTAGGTGGGAGATGGCATTGTCATCACTCACCCCGCCTAAGAGAGTAGCGTACGTCCTGATGCTGCCAAATGCCCAATAGGGGATTGGCCTGGTTTTGAGGGATGCCAGTCACCCCTTGCACTGTAGCATTGTGTTGGGAGTTAGATCTCTGTCCCCTCCTCCCTCCACCAATCATATGAAGATGGATGGCCCACACCGAGCGTGTTCCGGCATGATGGAAAGGCATGAAGGAATAGAAAATTTGCAGTGTGCACCGTAAGCAGCCACTCTGCACACCATCCACACAGCCAGTCTCTTGACCTTGGCCTGCTCAATTAAGAGGGGGTGGAGGTGGCTGTGCTGTCCTTATAATGGATGAGTGTGTTTTATTGTTATTAGTTAATGCCAGCAGAATTTTAAGCATGACGGCAGATTGGAATGGGAACTTTTCCTATAAATTAGTCATTTCCTCTGTGGCAAGCATATATTCTAGTTGTATAACCCTGCATATTAATTGCATACAGGCAATAAATGTGGCATGGATAATGATACACTGCAAGATTTTATCTAATCCTTTTATTTATTTAAAAAAAAAAAACTTGACTGAGCACTCAAACTCTATGCATTGCCCCACATTTCACACAATTACAACCACTGCCCCCCTGTTTACCACTGAGCAGCTTTACTGGAGCAGATCGGGTTCAACGCCTTGCTCAAATGGCATCTTAACTTTGTGGTTGAAGTTCATGTCCTACACCCACATTTTCCCAGATAGTAAAGAAATTCAAGCAGCAACCCTTTGTTCAGAAGTACACTTATCTAAAATCAGAGTTACCACTGCTCCTTGGTGTTCAATTGATCACCATGTATTTAAATACTTAAGTTAATATATTTTAGTGAGGCTAAATTATTCCAATTGCAGCATCTTATTTCCATAATGTTACAGCAACTTTGCAGAAATGACAGGTGATTATGATGTTATCTAAACCATTATAAAACCTGCAAAGTGAGTTAACCTTCACTCCACATTATCATTGTGGTATTTGCATCCAGGGTAATATCGTCTAAGGTCTTCTGTATTAATATTATAATAAGGATACTACACAAATACCACAGCAACGCCACAAGTCTCACAGAAATGTCATAGCAATATTTAAGTGATACCACAGGAGATATATCCGTACAGTTGAAAAAGAAACCATAAAGTATTATACTGGTGTAAACTCATATTGAGTACTACAGACAAACTAGTCCCTATTAATCATTAGTTTCATATTATTATTGGGACTATTATGGTGTAGATTAGTCTAACATTTAAGAGGGTCCCCCAAATGGTGAGTGTTGTTCAATAAACTACTTCTTTTGTGCGTCCAGATGCGTCCATAAGCAAGGCAGTGAATTACTGTCACCTCCAGGGGGCGCTGCGCTGTAGCGGACCCTCATCTCACGCTTCCCTGTGGAGGGGAGCAGAGGCAGTAAAGTAAATCTCCCCACAGAGATCAATAAAGTATCACATCATTATTGGGCTATAGGAAACTTATGACGGTACCACAGTAGGGGGTCGGCATAGCCTATTACTAATACCAGAGACGCACTCCAAGTCCCTGTCAGAAAATTATAAGCACCCTGTGATTGTGATAAATCACCTTATGGGCTATTGAATGGGCTGACACGCGTCAGATGATTCCTTCTGAAAGATGAGAACCCTGACGAAAAATCCTGTAATATTCCTTTAGGGACTACAAGCGTATGTGGCACTCAATGGTTTTAAGTGAACTTGTTATACTTTATAGTATTTTGATGTCCCACTGATTTCACAATGATATTCGTGGCAATGTTCTAATGCTCCTGTATATAGCCCACTGTACTGTGGCATTTGTTTGTTTTTTTTTTTGTTTTTTTTAAATTTTGATTGCACCTCCGCCCCCACCCTCCACATTAGGGAATATTACTGTAGGGAAGCCTCAGTCTGGCAGCTAGAGCCCAGTCTGTGAAACGTGCGTCTCCAGACGCATGGTGGTGGGCAGCCCGCTGACAGGCATCGCTGTGGAGGTCAGTCGCTCAACAATGTAACGCGGCATTCAGTTTCCCCCTCAAACCTCTTTGTTTCTCATTCATCATTCTGTCCATCTGAAACAAAGAATTTCGCATTGCACTCTGTCGGCACATCCCGTCTGCCACGTCTCTCCCGGTGGTTTTATTTTTTTTGGATGGCAGGTGTCCCGGTGCGTCGTCGTCCTGAGACCGGACAAGTCAAGTGATGCCTTGAGCTGCATTGTTGCTCCCTGTTTGTTCCTCGTCTGTGTAGCACACCGGGCTGGAAATGCTTCTGTGTTCAATGAGCCGGCGGCGTTCAAAGGTAGGTGCCCACATCTGCCCTGCATGGATGCAGAGGGTACTTTCTATTCAATATGTGTTTCCCCATTATGTTAGATGGGTTGAGAGCAGAATGTCCTCTACGGGCAGCTCAGCATTGCGGCTTCCCGCACTAGTTTTGAATATTTCATTTAACCTCAGAGAGATATTTGGATCGGTTCTTTGACCTTATCAAGAACCGGAGAATGTCATCCATAAAGGTGCTTTCCTGCAGCGAAAAATCTCTCCAAGTTTGCCTATTTAACCGCATCTGACAGGACTCTATTCAGTCATTATGCTCTTTTGTTTGATATATTATTCCAAGATAACAAGCTGCTACCTGATAAGAGCAATCCCTTAACAGCCCACATTTTAAAATATTACAACATTTGCATTTTAATTACAGTGCCCCAAAATGTAAGCCACCATAGAAACAACCTATGGTGTGGTGGTAGGCTACTAGCCTAGAGGAGATTAATAAGCCATTTTGTACTGTACATTGGGATAACTGTAAACTTTTGAGACAAGTCCTTATAAACTATACTGGAAAATTATAGTTGGTTGTCAGCAAAAGAATTAAAATGACATCTGTTGTTGCTGCTCATTATGAATGCACAAAGTGATGTCTAAACTCAAGTGAAAATCTGTCTTTCTTAGTGAGGCAAATGAAGCAGAGAAGTTTTACGTCCTGGAGAGAGAGGACAGCGTGAGACGTTTCATTTATCTTGCACCCCCATTCCATAAATCAAAAAAATATACTGAGTGGGTGCAGTTTTGTCCTGCTGATATGGAAATAGATTATCAGACTAATGCTGCTCGAGAGTTGCTGTGGGATAGTTGACCCTTGCTTAAAAAAGATATACGTAAATATCTAAAATACAAATGAATGAATGAATGAATGAATGAATGAATGGATAAGAGTTGCCCCCTGTTGGACAACATTCTTAATGGGGAAAACATAATAAAAGACAATATAAAGTTGCCACAACATTCATATAAGATTGTGTTTCTGATAGTCAGTAGTGATATTATACTCCATAATATTTTGTTTTATCTCTCTTGACATCACTATAATATTCCTATTGTAAAGATATTTGGCCACTCACGAGCTGCCATGCTCTCAGTATCTGGCATTACTATAACTTTTGCAAGTTTCAGTAATTTGTGTGAGTTATGCAGGTGTTTCTTTCAGTTTTCTTTCTTTTCATATTCCATTCATTGATGATTTGATGCTGTGGACCAAAAGTACCTTCATGTGTCAAAGAAACAGTCTCTCTCTCTCTCTCTCTCCCTCCCCCCTCCCTTGCTCTGATGCATGGTGTCATGTTTTCCCTTGCTCTCCTCACACAGGTTAGGCATCCAGTGAGCAGAGGGTCCGAGCCAGAAACACATCATCCACACTCCTGGGATCCAAGAGCTGTCTGCCTACCTACATTAATTTAAACGGAGGTCAAGACAAGGGGCCACACTTACACTGTGGTGTTCGTGGTTTTGGTGGTGTGTGTGTGTGTGTGTGTGTGTGTATCAGTGGGTGAGTGGCAGCTAGTTCGTCACTGTTCCCAAAGCCTACAGCTGTGTGTGTGTGTGTGTGTGAAAATATGTGTGGTTGTGTTACAGTGCAGACTTGAGCAGACAAAGTTCAGGTCAGCAAAAACTAGCCACCTGGTGTGTGTGAGAGAGGGCTGGACAGTCCAGTGTGTGTGTGTGTGTGTGTGTGTGAGGGGCTAGTGTTGACCAGGCTATGAGTGCCTCTCAGAGGGAGAGCAGTTCGATGCTGAGTTGAGCTAAGGGAGCAGAGCAGAGGGACCTGACAGAGGAGCAGCGATGGGGCTCGGACAGTCCAGCAAGGCTCCAGTCACCGATGACACTGAAGAGGGTGAGTGCCAGTCACTGTGATGCTTTCACTGAACCTCAGAATAATCTCAAGATCATTCCAGCTTCAGTTAATCATTTCCAGCAACAACAGGCAGCCAAGGTAGATGAAATAAAAAGGAATGGCACAAGTTGTGGGCAGGATTTGATATCATTTGTGAAACTTTATTCATGCACATTTGTTTTTTCCCTAATGCAATTTACCAATCAAAGTTGATTGATTGCACTTGAGTGATTTGGCTAGTTGTGTTTGGCACTACTTTGTGCAGAATACAATTTGGACAAGTCTTCCTCAGCAGCAGAAATGGAGGGGAATACCTCTTCTCCGCTGCTGCATTTGGAGTGTACCTGTGAATATATGGTCACATATAAGTTATGCTTTTTAGAATAGAATAGAATAGAATAGAATTGAGTAATGTGGTTGAGGTATTAAGTTGTCCTTCTATGAAATTCTTTGAACTCTTATTGACCCTTTTCTCCCCCATTGGCCTTAGTAGTGAAGTCTTCTTATTTATGGTTTTTCAAAATTGCTTGAAACCAGCAAGGCTATTACACGAACCTCTCGGAGTCATCATTGTTCAAGATCAATAATAAGGGATCTGTTATTTTGATTGGCAGAGCGCTTGGTTGTAATTTATTTTCCTTTTCTTTGTGACTTGAGTGGATAATACAATGTGAATTTATTGATCTTGAGTCAGTCTCTTTGAGATACATTCACTTTGGCTGCACCCCAAAGATTTGAATAAGCCAGTGTGATATCAGTGAGAGATTCAAGTGGTTTTCCAAAGTGTTTTTGTTTTATTTTATTTATTTATTTATCTTGAAATATAGAACTCCTAACTGAAGCCATATGTTTCTGACAGATTTTGTATTGGATGAAGTCTCACCTCAGACATTTGTTCCTTTTTAGGAACTAGCAAAGTAGGGGCGTCATATCTGCTGAACTTGTCAGCTGGATCCCCTTGAATGAAAAATCAAGGATTTGCGAATCTCAAGTTTTGTTGAAAATATTTTGTGAGAAATAACATTCCAGTCATTATCAATCAAAGCTCTCTCCTTATCATTCGCCAGTGAGCCGAGATAAAGATTTCATTAATGTGTGTGCCAAAAGAATTTCTTGTCCTGTGCGACTGTGTCAAATTACTTCATCACACCTTCCCAATGCACTCTAATGAAATCTATATCTGAGGCGGACTCTCTTTCAGTGGAAGCAATGTCTGCTGGAGAAGAAATCATTATTCTTGGTTAACCTTGCCACTCAGTCCTATAGCGTGCTGTGCTGGAAATGTCACTCACTCATAACAGCATATCTCTGAAGCCGAGATCTGCAACAGTTTGTCTTCTCAGACTTATCTCATGGAACAGAAAGGGAGGTTTTTTCAAGCCAGGGGCTGGGGAATAGCTGCTGTTTGTCATCTTTCAGTGGTTATCATGACACACATTCCTGCTGTCTAAATTAATGACAGAAACCAAGTAATTGAAGTTTTATATAAGATGATATCTGAAATAAAATTTTATTTGAACATTTCAGGATGGTCATGCAATGTAGTTCAATGCAACAACCAACCAAATGCTTGACATTTTAATTTGCACGAGTTAGCAGATATCTTTCTCTATCAATCTGAAGAAATAGTAATGATTATCACGGTAATTTTGTCCGTACTGATCGGCCCTAATTTCACTTTAAACATTATTTAATCTATTTTACACTTAAAAATGGGATTGTAAGGGCTAAAAATAATAGCTAGAAGATTGATTACAGCCCCAGTGGGAATAGAACACCAAAATCTGGCCGAATTAGTGACATATTCTGCTAAGTGAGAATGCACTTTATAACTTCTTCATGGTGGCTTATCAATCAGACATGCAACTTTGAAACAGAAAACGTATCCCTCATTGATCCCCTCACTGATGAAACTCACGTCAGAGACGAGCAGGGTTTTCCTTTGGAGATCCGCATAACCAGATGGGTGTTCCTTGACATTGTTGTTATTGCTTGACATTGCTGCGTGGCTATTATTTTCCCTTGCTGCCCTAAATATACTCCCAAGAGACAAAGGAATCAGAGTGCAGGAGGAGGGGCAGAGAGTTAGAGAGGGAGGCAGAGGGAGGTGCGAAGGGAACAGGAGAGGGATTGAGGAAAGAGAGACTGAAATAGAGAAAAGCAGAAGGAAAGAAAGCGTGGGGTCGTGTTGAAAAGAGAGGAGTGAGGTTGTTAGGGACAAACAGATGGAAAGAGAGAAAGAGGATTCACTAGACAGAACTAATGAGCAAACACACCCAGGACAGCTGATATAGTTACAGTATAGTCCTTTACATGATCATCAACACCTTAAACAACATGCAGAAACCTCTATGCTCACCACAGTCTTGTGTCAAACTTTTTCCATGGTTGCAAAATGGAGACAACATATAGAGGAAAATGAGTTGTGACAAAATTGGAAAGCAAACCAAGCTGCTTGTTTGACATGGCCATACTTAGTAACTGAATGCTGGTGGTGTCTCCTGCTGTGCTGAGTGTCTACAGTTTTCATCATTTCACAAGGTGACGCATGTACAGGACTCTGATTGCATGTTGAGTGCACTGTTGCATCACTCGCTCACTCTCCCGCAGACTACAGCAATAAAGATGCAAATGATGCTCATCCACTCTTCACCTTAGGTGTCAGCCAGCCTCCAAGAGCATTGTAGCCCGCTAGCACTGGACTTCAGCTGGTAAAGATCCAGATGCTGCTTTTGCTGGTAATTTGTTGTTTTAGTTGGGTTTCTATTTTTTTCTCCCCTTTTTCTCTGCTTAAACGTGATATAGAGCTCAGCAATGAAACATTGTCCGCCGCTGTTCAACCAGAAAAATTACATTGATTAGTGCAATGGATGACAGATGGGGGCGTTATAACAAGAAACTTGGCATTTTAGCCAATAATTCCTAAACAAGGGTTCAGAGTTAGATAATAGAAACAATAATATTAAATAAAAATCTTGTCATAACTGAAGACCAATTCATTACACATGCTGGGTATTACATCCCCTGTAACAGTTTTTATGTTGTTTTGAATCGTATGCAAAACATCCTGCAAAGTCGAGTTTTATGCAAAACCATTTTTCCTCTCACAAAGCTGATCAAATCCCCATAAAATTTTCCACACAGCATTGGACATCCTAGTTCCAACATTATGGCTACTAGCCCACATCGCATTTGAAACTAGAGATGCAAAACTTGATGTGTTCGGGACTGGCATGCAACTGCGTCATGCATGTCATGCACCACCATGAGGCCAGTCTTGCAGTAATGTATCATTCTCACTCCCATATTTTACAAACAGCACATCTGGACTGCCTGCCCTACATTATGGTTATTCCAGAGAATTCTGCTGACCATTTAGCTCAGATACACACATCAAATTGATAGTGAGCATGTACTAACCCAACCATTAATAGAACAATCAAACTTAAATACAGTACCTGTACTTGTAAGGGGTTTCAAAGCACGTTTGAGTGTTTTCTGTTTTAAACACTTGCAGGTGCAGGGCAGGTGGGAAACATCTTCGGATGCATGGGAACTGATGTATTTTATCTTTCCAAGTGCAGCTTGTTAGAAATAAAAAGAAAAGGAATTAAGTAGTTTGCATGAGCAGTGACAGTCAACCTGGTTGAACAGGCAAAGAAAAGAGCGCCACCTACAGAAACCCAAACCTCATTAACAGATAATCCAATGAAAATGACATCACATCAAAAATTAAATCAGACATACCTGTCAACTGTTAGGGAAATGTACCAAAAATGGCATCAGTTGAGCTTTAAGTGTTGGAAATCATTGAGTTTGGCTTGGAGTTAAAGGTCAAAGTCACAAAGTTTTGCAAGAAAAGAAAAAAACATTTTTTTGAAAGTACAGAAGTGTTCAGAGAGAAGCGTATACACAGTGTGTCAGTTGCATGTGTTGGATGGTATCTGTCTATGTGTGTGTCACAACAATACTGTATCCATTTCAGAAACATGAGCTCTGAGCTTGTTGGGCTGTCTGGTATTCTTAGAGACAGTTCATTTGCTCACTGAAACACAGTCTGACGTTACGTTTCTCGCAAAGAACATCACACTTTGCGTAGTTTACAGCAGCCATTCGGCTCTTTGGTGCAGCCTGACCTCAGAGGAGAGACTGCCATCACAGGCTTGTTTGTGAGGATTTTAAACTTTTTTAGTAAAATAACTTTGTTTTTCTTGTGTGTTAGAACTGCAGCTTGTAGAAGCATGAAATACAAATCTGTTTTATTGTGTCCACTGGAGTGGATGCTTGGTCAAAAAAAAAAAAAAAATCTGTTTTCAGCATTGGCACATGGAGCTCACTCCCGCTGATTTTAATGGAGGACTTCAGGGAGAATAGCTAGCGACCGTGTTGCGATCGTGCACAAGTACATGCACACAGAGACACACACACACACACACACCTTCATCCAGGATGCACACAAATAGAAACGTGGGCAAGAACCAGGAAGGCTCCGACAGATTTGCAGTTGGGGAGCGCAGCCGGAAACGACACTCAATGTGCGGCTCCAGGCAGAGTGAGAGCAGCCTGGACACTCGTTAGCTAATAGCTGTTCCCCTTAGCGATGTACAAACAACATGATGTCTATGCAAAGTCATTAACATCGACATTGTTTACGCGTTGTTTACATGTTAAAAAATCGTGATTTTGAATTGTTCGGGCTCCCACAGACGCATGACGCTGACCCACATTCCCGCTGGCAGCACTTGCCGTGGTATGAGGCATTGACGTTGTTCTAGTTGATTCATTTGTGAATCTACACCTTTCTGGTTTTGACTGAGATGTTATTTTCTAAAGCAGTCCTCCAGTCCTACAGCAATCAGTCCAAAAGTTCTAGTTACAAATGTAGTGAATGGTATTTTGTGATTTTTTGTTAAATTTCTTAGGACTATCCCTCCAAAAGAGCAGAAGGCTCTTTGTCCCCACACAACTCCTTTGGCTTCTCATTAACATTGTGAATGAAATGAAGTAATAAAACAAACAAACAAACAAACAAAAAAAACATTTTACTCGAAATTTGAAACTGATATCTGTTATCAAAGGGTGTGCAATGTGTTTCTTGCAAGTTGAATGGTGTGGCTTTTCTATGGGTTGTAACAAATCAGGATTGCTTTAATTTGACACCACAATGAAAGGTGCTGAGAACGGTGATAGTCAAAATTGTTGTTAACATTACTCATGATATAAGCTACAGGCTGTTCATCAGGGAAATTAATTGACCAAAAATGGTACATTGGGAGTGAATGGGTTAATTTGAGACTTTTCTTTTGTAATAAAATTTTTATGACAAAGATTCTACCAGACAAAAGACCCTAACCATATCCCTGTCACATGTACACTTTAACCTGTTGCTGACAGCGAGTTCTGGTATGAAATGCTTTAGAATCACTGAATAGAGTTGAATCTTCTTCTGTTTTTATGGTTCTATTCCATCGGTGTTATGATTCAGAGAGGCTTTTCTCTAGAGAATTTTTTTTTCCTCATTGTCATTGGTGCAGAGACAACAATAGGTTTTGCTCTTCATACTGAAAGCATGTTTGCTAATTTACACTAAGGTGTCTGCATGAAGGTGTGCTTTGTCTGGACATGTTTATCTCCTTGGAGAATGATTTGTGTGCCAATTGTGTCCCTCATGTGCCGCATATACATTTTCCACTTCCTGTATCCAAGAGGCTGTGGGTAATGGGCAGGCCCTCCTTGCTGTTGATCATGCTTTATTCACATCGCAGCAGCACATGGACCCAGGGGCTGTGTTTCAGTTGTCAGAGCAACAGCATGAGCGCTGACGTGCTCGTGTTGATGGGTCCTTAAGTGATTTACAGGTTTCCATGTGAGAGTGAGGACAGGGAGGAGGAGAGACTGAGACCAAGTGAGAAGGGGGCTAGAGCAGAAAGGCATGATTACTTCAATCCAAATTGATTAGCAGATGCCAATCACATTCAAATTGACTAGCAGATGAGTTCCTCCGTCAGTTTATTGCCTCAGTCAATTTAGCCGATGAAAGGCTGTCAGTGTGTCAGTTTGATTGATATGGGGATTTCAGTCATTTCATGGTTTGTCACCCGTGTGTCAGTCATGTAGTGCACATTAAACCATTCAAAGTTCTGCCAGTAAAGTATGACAATCTATCCTCAGTCAATATTTGCTCAATCCCTCTGTCTGCCTTGCTCTTTCTATATCTCTATCTCTGTCTCTCCCTCTTTCTTTGTACATGCCTCTCTCTCCGTCTCTGTATTTTTCTGATCACACAGCTCTGCCCTCTCATCCATGACCACAGCTGCCTCCAAAAAAACCCATCACCGTAGAATCTCCAAGTAGCTCAGCAGGAAAATAACCATATTTATCTGCCGTGTGAGTGTGCACAGTGGGCCTGTGTATGAGTCTGTGTGTGTGTGTGCGTGCACATGTGGGCCTCATATGGTCCCTATCAGAGGAGGACATGTAAACACTCCAACACAGATAGTGAGAGAGGAGAGAGTGTCTATGATACGTGACTAACAGAGCATAACATTAACTGTCACGTCCAATAGATCCTCTGACTACTGACAATATCTGTGTGCGTGCGTGTGTGTGTGTGTGTGTGTGTGTGTGTGTGCTGCATGTGCGTGTGTGTGTGTGTGCTGCATGTGTGTGTGTGTGTGAGTGTGTGTGTGTGTGCTGCATGTGTGTGTGTGTGTGTGTGTGTGTGTGTGTGTGTGTGTGTGTGTGTGTGTGTGTGTGTGTGTGTGTGTGTGTGTGTTTATGCATTAGTGTTGCAGGGGAGGCAGGTAATGTGTGAAGTCAGCAT
>OMLB01063673.1:8833-26337 GCA_900302555.1 Myripristis jacobus | reverse complement strand
ATTTTGGGTTATTTGCTTTTGCATAAGGTAAGTTAGAAATCTTCCCCAATTTGTTTTTGTGTGTGTGTGTGTGATTTTGGGAAATTGGGCCGCTTTTTTTGAATTCAATAATCATCCTTATTTGTAAACTCTGTCACCAAGGCTGATTTTGTGGGGGGGCGGGAGATTATTCCCTTTTCATTATGTTGTGCCTTTAGTCTGCTCTAGACAGGGTCTAACAGAAAAGATTGAATGTGTAGCCACTATCTACAATATATCCAATATGGTTATATATTAACACATCAGCAGTGAGTTTGCACTATTAGCAGCTAAATGGCTTGAATAGGCTTAAATGGCTGAGGTGAGAGGTTAACTCTCATCATTCATGCCCATGGACAGACTGGTGCAGTTATTACTGCACCTTAGGTCCCACAACGAAATTAGGTATTCATATTTAAAAGCCACAATGTATGCATGAAGGTGAATGACCAATGGCGATGTCCATTTCAACATAATGAAGCGATGGATGCAAGGAAGCTATAGATAGTTTTGGTTCATGTCTGCCGCAAATGAAGCACATCCCTTGTCTCGGACGTGTTTGGTTGTTTTACAGATTCAATGCATTGCCTCATTTTGACAGCAGTGAAAGTAACTTGCAATTTTCGACTTTCTCTTTTTCAGAACCAATCCGTGTTAAATTTCTACTCAGTAACAACATGTTAAAACCACATATAACCAAGAGTGAGTGGTTATTGTGTGAATCTGTGTTGTCGCGGTTTGTTAACCTGGGCAAACTTGCACTGACCTTCTCTATTTGAGAATGACAGGGTTACCCTTGAGCCTTTCCTATACTGAGCGATAGAGGTAGATAGAAAGGAAAAAATGGAGGGACAGAGGGTCGTAGCAATATTTATGGTGTCATGAAAGGTAATTAAATAGCACAGTGTTACTTTTACTAGCCTGATCTAATGATGTCACGACCACTCAATAAAGATGCAGCACTAAAGGTCCAGTCCCATAATTTACCCCATAGCAATCTTTAGACAAGGACCGTCCACTTGCAGGTCCTTTAAAGCTGAAGGGGTAAGTGAGAGATGAAGAGGAAAGCAGAGGAGATGCATAAGTGAAAAGAAGGGGCCATAGAGAGAAGAAAAGAGCCAAGATGGAGGACGGCCAGTGTAAGAGAGAGATGGAGAGACGAAGCAGCATGAAGAGCAGCAATAAAAGAGGAAAGTACTGAGAGGCAAGGACCACCAAGAAAAAATGTGATACGAAACAGACTGATAATGCGGCATGGTAGGGAAATAAACTGTTTGATATGTAAGGTCATACAAGAAATAGAAAAAAAACTGCAAAAGCTTGGGGGAAAAGACAGAACCGAAGAATGCGTGTGAAAAAGAGACAGAAATAGAAAGTGAAGTACGAGGGAAAGAGGCAGTAGAAGGAAAGGAGGGGGGGTGGAGAGGACCAATGGCAACAAGGTCTAAACCCACCACTCCAATCCTGCAGACTTATTACAGGAGAAGCGGGCTTGTTACAGGCTTCTGTGCTTCTTGCTTTACAGAGCAAATAAAAGGCAGACATAATTAAGACTACCAAAGGTATAAATCTTGTATGTGAATGGCCCATTGCACACATCGACCGCACAAGTAATTTACATGGCCCTCTGAGAATATGCCTGAGAGTTTTCTCTGACACTCAAGAAGGTAATGGTGAGAAAGTGAGCTAGTATAAAATCAAACCAAAGAGCATTTGATTTTCCCTGAGCAAAAATCAAGGAAAGCTGCTGAAATGTCATAAAACATAGTTAATATAATACATAATTGTTGTAATAAAAAGAATATAACACAATATAAACACCAAATACAATATGGCATGTTACATAATGTCATAGTCATATTATCCTATTGGGGAACCAAATGTAATAATGGTAGACATGCACTTCATTTTATTTAAGTGTAGTACTGAAACCCTGCCCCGACCCTGAGTTTCTTAACGCTGGATACAGTATAATAACTTGACTCTCAACATTTAATATAACACATAATAGACCTACTGTATTCACTGATCCAACAAAAAAAAAATGTGATCTGGGCTGATTTCCCCTGTGGAGCTACAGTGTTCCTCACTGTACGATAAAAGAATGAAATCAACGGACATGACGTCTGCACTAACCTGGGAGAGTTTGAAAATGAATTGATTGTTTTTTTTTTACTTTCAAAACACAAACAAGTGTATGGCCCTGACCAATGACAGCCACTCTAATAAAAAAACTGTGTGTCTTCCATCACTTGGGCATGGGACTTCAGTGGCAGAAAACTGCACAGCAAACTACCGAGGAGAGAGCGGTGGAGGAGATAGGTGGCAGATCATTCCAGACCATCCAAAAAAAAACAGGGAAATCCGCCGTCTCCTCCTCATCAAGTTGTTCGAGTTTGAAAGATACTGATTCTCAGCGGGGAGAATATAATATGAGATGAGCTGAGTCTGCCTTCTGTCTGCTGAATATAACAACCAGTTTAATGTTAAACAGCCTATAATCTATTCTGTAAAACTCACAGTGACGGCAGAAACTCCTCACCACTTTGGATCATGTAACTTCATAAAGTGTCCTCGCTTCCAAGTCCAATTGCTCCTGCTGTGAATGTGAACAAAGAATAATCCTTAATCATATTTATCACCTATGATAATCGACCAGAAAACCACAGGACAATGAAGAGAAACCACATGTATGTACACACACAGATAGAAGTTACAGAGTGCTCTGGGTTTAATGATAAGCTGTGATGATAATCTGTTTCTGGAAGTGGAAGTACAAAGTGATGAGTAATTTTAGATAATTACTTCTTTGACTAACTTCTCCATGACCTACATGATGCTTCTCTTGTTTACAGAAGTGTTGCCATAGCTGCATTGCCCTGGTAACCTGCAGGATTCTTCAGTAGCTTTTGTTGAATTCATGAAGCGCCGACGGGATGTCAAAAATCAGACAAAGGCAAGGCCGATGTCTTTCTCTGAACAGACCGTGAAGCTGAACTGCTTTTAAAAAATCAACCAAGTACAAGTCACTTTGAATAATGGCTACTGCTTGAGTATGATTATACGATAATCATATGAAATTTTCCTTTTTCCTCGTTCCCGCTATAATGCTAGACCGATGTATTAAAAGTTATTTTTCAAGGCCATGTCCAAAAATAACCATTCTTGGTGATTACAGCTAAAAAAAAGAAAAATAAAAAGAAAGAAATGATGCATTTTCAAATATACCTGGTTCGGTGTGGACAAAATGTCATTCATGAAGGAAATGTCAGGATACAGACCGGCTGAAAACATCTCCCATCCTGCGTCTACTCTGCAACTTACACCGCAACATCCACTGTAACCTGAAGGCCTATTCTTTCTGAAATATATAAATTCAAAAATATATGCATGAATCTCACATGACCACTCTTTGCATCCTCTAAAAGCAGGAAAAAGGACAAAATTTTTTCGAACAGTTTCTATCAAAATGGAAAATCAGTGCAATCAGGGCTGGAGTGATAGTTGATGAGGTGGGTGTACTATTATGTAGATATTTGGAGCAAGTGGATACACTCCTCTATATATTGCAAATGCTTCCTGGCTGATAGATGGGTATAAATTGCCAGGAAAAGAGGTGGGCGTACTGTGCATACCTGTGCATACCCGCCAATACAGCACTGACTGCGGCTGCAGTGTAACGGGTCTCGTAAAATGTGAGACTTCTGCATATGGATTTAATGACTTCTTTACAACATCACTGAAACACAGACCAGGTTTATTAAGGTTTGCCAGGCCTTTCCCTCCGCTTACCAATCTTGGCAGCCATGCTCAGAACTGTTGCTTTGCTAGAACTCCCTTCTGTCTTATTTCCCTACAGCATATCTCTCCCTCCAGTGGCAGGACTAAGCACCATGGAAGACCGGCTGCAGTTCAGGAGACAAGCGGCGTCTTTAGCCCCGCTAAAGGTGTTAACACACTCTTTTGAAGATGGTCTTAATTGGGTGAGGGGAGGAGGACGCGGGGAGCGGGGGTATGTTGTAGAGAGCATACAGTCCATCGTTTGAAATCCTCCCCTCCTGATTTGAGGAGGTGTAAAGAGGAGAAAAGAGAGATTTAATTGATCCCCCAGTGTATAGTGTATATAGCTTGGCATCGCTCTCAGAAAAAGGTGGAGGAGATGTTATGCAGGGCTGTCTTAGCCACTGCAGTCAGGCATTGTAACACACCGAAGATTCACGACTTTCTGCTGCCTCTCTTTGTATTTTCGAGGTGCCTCATGCTACACTTGGCCACTGTGTCGCTAAAACCTCTCTTCTCAGCTTCTCCTTACCATCATGTCTTCTTTTCATAAACGTCACCATACATCCAGGTTAACGATTAGTTGTGGAATCTCATAGTTTTCATAGGATTTTTTTTTTTTCTCAGTGGATGTATTTCTCACACTGCATTGAAGACAAGTAGGTAAGGGCCAGCCCAGATCAAGGTTTCTATCTCACAACAGGTATGCCTTTTTTCATATGTGCGTGTATCCATATATCATCTATCTGTGTACATCTACAAGAACAGGTATGGATATGTACAAGTCATCAATTCATACAGTAACTTGAATAGTAACTTGAATAGCGGCTTTGAAAATGTTCAGCAATATGCATTAAAGTACTGCAGGTGCAGAAGCCGGGACGCTACAGTGGCGCTTTACTCGTTTCACTAAAGCAATTCAATTAGGCATAAAATACTGATGTAATCTACCATAATGACAATTCATACTCTTAACATTTGGCCAAGGTACTGGAAAAACATGAGGTGATTTTTATTGCAGATAGATAGGGGGAATGGGTTATCGCTGGAATTGCGAGACTGGAAATGTGTGTGTGTGTGTGTGTGAATGTTTGTGTGAGGGGGAGAGGGAGAGAAAGAAAGTGAGTGTTTTCCGTTAGCACTGAAGATAGAACAGCATGTCATATTTGTTTAGGAAATGTGTATTTATAACCTGCGACAGGCACTCTCAAAGTCGCTTTCTATTTAGATGGTCGGATTGATAAATTGCTTAGTTTGCATGGAAACGCGCTCTCTTGACACTCACAATTTCATGCAGACTTTGTTGATGTACTATAACACACTCCCTTTCTTTCTCTCTCTCTGTCTCACACGCACACACACTCAAGCACACAGTACCATATAGCCTAAAATAACTCTGATATATGAATCATCAGATGAATAGAGCACTATATTACCGTAGCCTGTGTGTCTCAATGCCTTCCTATTCTCCACAGAACTCAAGTCTAATCATCCACTTAACTCCCCGAGTGAGGGGAAACATCATCCATTTTTCTATCAAAGCCAAAATCAAACGAGTGAAGAAAGAAGCTGCCCCTGTGGGGATCACAGCCATGTGAAATCTCATCATGTGAAATAGGTGCTCATCTGCCCTGGTCTCAGTGGTTCAGGTGAAAAATCCCATTATAGGGTGACACAGAAATAACCAAAACGCCTCTTTCCTTACCCGCTCTCCTTTTCTTGCGTTTCCTCTTACACCTTCTCATTATTCTCCCATCCACTTGTCAGAAGTTTTCCAGGTGGCTGCACCTTTCCTTTCCTCTCCACGCCGCCTCCAACCATTCCTGTCCTCCTCTCCCTTGATATTCATGTCACAGTTCTTAGCTAATCCCTTTTGAACTCCCGTCCCTCTTTTTCTCTGTCTCTTTTTGCGGCACCCCTTCTTACCTCATTCCCCCGGTGCCCTTTTTCCTCCCACTATTCCCCGTCCTGTTCCTTAACGCTCTCTCTTACTTCCGTTGCCATTCAATCATCTCATCACTTCTCCTACCTCCGCATCTCTGTGTTGCGCCCTTCTTTTGCTCACATCGTGGCCCTGACAGGAGTCATTTTTTCTCTGGGAAAAAAAAAGGTTCCTGATGGTCACTAACTAAAGCTTGTGTTTTCAAGGATAGTTCCAGCATTTTTTAAACCTGGGCCTTATTTTTCCATCATTTGCGATCTAAATGACTAATAGGGCTTTTAGTGGACGTACACTTTGACGGGTGCAGTTGCGCCCCAGAGATTACACAGTTGCCTGTTTCATGGCTGCCGGCTAAAGCAATCAATACAGGATTGGGCCCCCCCTTAATACAGAACCAATTCCAAAAACGAAATGACCCATTAGTCATTTCAACCCCAATTGATGGAAAAAAATGTTTAGAAATACCGGAATCACCCTTTAAATTGAGCTACAAAGTGCATTCAACACACTTGCACATGTACAGGTTTTCCATTCCAGCTCAGCCCTAAGTTATATCTTTGCTTATCTGCCTGTGTTGTTGAAAACGGGTTTCCCTTTGCCATTTTTACCTGATGTTATTTTTGGAAAAAAAATGACGATAATTTATTATCACAGCACACAAGCTCTCTGCCTTATCATCAGTCCTTAGCAGAAACCCTGATATCTTCATCAGCTCCGCACACCACACACACACACATTTTGAACTCACAATCTTCTAAAACAATAATTAAACAGATTATAAAGTCAGTCACAAATTCCTGATTAAAGACGGGCTGGCATTTTAATCAGACAACTGATTTGGGCGAGCCCGCGATGTTCATGTTTTAGCACAATTGCAAGAATCAGTGGAAAGAATTCGTCGTATCAGTTTCAGGTTTGGACTTGGCTGAGGGTTTGTTTATTTATTTTTTTATTTTTTTCATTTTTATCTCATTTTCTTCTGTTTCTATTAATACTAATCTTTAAGGCAAGGATGTGCTGTTTTATATTCAAGAACTGGAGCGCTTTTATGGCAGATAAATCTATTTCATTAGACAACCTGTAACAATAGAGCCCTCATTCTTCTCTGTCACTAAAGCCAGAAAACCTGATTTACAAGGATTTCCCTGCTCCAAACTTGTATCATAAAGAAGCATGGAGAGGAGGTATGTTTGATCCTATAATGGAACAGCTGTGTCCCCTGAGTGGCTCTCAACCCAACAGACACACACACACACACACACACGTGTTCAGTTTGAATACAAATGCGCAGGCTGTGAAATCAGTAAGCCCTTCGTTCGCTGTTCTGCCTGTGTGACTGTCTAACCGTTTTATTAGCGGGATTATTTTTTGAGTGCTTCTACCTGAATGTCCTTGATTTTACCTTTTGCGTCGCACTCTGTAAACAGTGGCATAAGTGTGGCATAAGTGGCATAAGAGTCTGTGTGTTTTTGCTCACTGTTTGCGCGTGATGGGGTCAAGAGCGTTTGTGTGTGTGTGTGTGTGTGTGTAGATGTGCGTCCATGCAGCTTTCCAACGGGCATGTTTGTGCGCATGTGCCATTTCATGCAAACTAGCACCTTATTACACAATCAGATTATGCCTCTGTTTATCAGCGGCATGATTAATGGACTGGGCAGAATGGAAGCACAGAGCACTGAGGATTCATTTGGGCTGCTGACAATTTTTATGTATGGGCTGTAAATTATAGTCCCTCCACAAAATGTAAGTGTATTATCAAAAAGGATGCCTCCACTCTAAGCATCAGTAATGACTAGAGCGCATGCATGTGTTTGTGTGGATGTGTGTGAATGTGCGCACGAGGTCTATTTGCGTAAGAGAGCCTTTTTTTGTTTGTTTATGTGTGTGTGTGTGTGTGTGTGTGTGTGTGTGTGTGTATGTGTGTGAGCATGGAGTGATGGTCGTGTGGGTGGGGCGCATGCATTTTTAAATTGAAAACATGACACACCTGCACTGATGATTTAGTGTGATGCCGCGGGAGTGTTTCGAACAGTGAACGCGGCCTTGGGAGAGTGGAGTGGAGGGAGACGAGTGTGATGTGGCATTGAAGGTATAATTGCCACTGCAGGAGAGATTATCTGCTCGCCGAGGCTTCTCCAACTTGAAGATGAGCAGTTTTCTCCTAATGTGCTCCACAGACATGGCCTTGGAAGTGGTAAAGCGGTGGCACCTTTGTTGGTCTGAAATACAAGGAAATAAAACATACAATACTATAGGCTACGTCAGTAATAATAACAGAAACCATAAGCACATAAGCAAACAGAAATGCGTTGTGGAAACATTTGCGCACATCAGACATCCCGCATAACTCCAACATAACCCCCTCGGGAGTGAAACAATAAGGCTAAATGTCCATAGAGGGAAATAAGTCCTAACTTAAATTAGCAATACTCACTTGGTGGTCAATAACGCACACAAGAAAGGATGAATGCGCCACACAACCGGAGAAATGTCCGCTTTTTGGGAGAGGAATGAGCGCAGCAGCAGCGCGTCAGTCAGCTAGTTCACAGGTGCCCATGCACACACTGCGTGATCAAATACACACATGCACGCGCCGCCAATCAAGATCCACATGATCACGGCGCGGGAACTGGGACTTTTTGACAACGAGCGAACATGCACATAGGCGGACCCACTGTAGAGGCGATGCAACACGCAAGGCGCTCGCTAATTTCAGTGACACCAAACAATAATGGACCAAAACAGCTGCTAATATTAGCTTCTCCAGGGCCTTGTCCTTTCCAAATCATCTGCGTCCAGTTATGCAAGAATGCTAACTGTGCTAGCCTTTCCATTAAGTCCCTTGTAAATGAATGGCTGCGGACAAAGGGGTTAATTAGCTTCCAAGCGCTAGAGACAGCCATGCGTCATATCGAATCATCAGCCATTATAGCCGCCTGGCTCTCATCACAGATTCCTAATCCATGCAAAGGGACATTTGATGGTTGACAATAACTCTAGAGAGAGAGAGAGAGAGAGAGAGAGAGAGAGAGAGAGAGAGAGAGAGAGAGAGAGAGGAGGGCTGTGTCTGTGTGTACATCACATACCTCAAGGAGGGGTCACGGTTCACTGGCTGCTGTCCTCTAGATAAGAAAATAAAGTAGTTTGTATGCAGATGATGTAAATGATGTGTGCACTCAGAGCCAGTGATATACAGTGGCCGGCAGTATAATTACTTGAGTTCTGTGCTTAAGTGCATTTTTTGAGTATTTCGACTTTATTTGAATTTTTTTTTTTTTTTGTAACTCATGACATTTATTCCACTACATTTCAAATACAAATATTGTACTTTTGACTCCACCACGTTTCAATGAAGGTTGTCATTGCTCGTTACTTTTAAGCATAGCTTTGAAGTCAGTTGTGGATTTTTTTTTTTTTTTTTGCAATTTGCCTCACTTTGTTCTTCACAGGGGAAAAATCAATCACAGTACCTGCTCTCAACTGGGTTTGATGTAAAAGTGGAAATACGTCATCCAGCACTGTGGAGCAAGTGCAAACATCCATTTCATTTTGTTACCAAAGCACAAACAGCTAACCCGGCGCCGGTAACGGCCATGACAGATAAACATAGTTATTCCAAACCAGAGCGCCCATAGCCAACCACACAAACACACTGCGGTATCAGAACGCTGCCATGCTGTTTTGTGTGTGTGTGCATGTGTGTACATGTGCATGGGTGTGTGTGTCCTTTTTGTTGATGCAATTGCATTTCTATTCTGGAGTTTTTATGAGGCTCATCTATGTGGCAAAGTGATTCTCCAAGCAAGTCATTACATTCATTAAATAGCTTCAGAGAGTTGTAAGGTTCTGTGAATGCATTGTGAAAACAATACAACAATGTGCTAATATTAAAAAGAAAATACTTTTGAATAGCAAGCACTCCAGTACTTTTACTAACTCTAACTTTTAACTGAAATTTGACTGAGCAACTTTCACTTTTAGTGCAGTAATATTTGACCAGGAGTATCTATACTTTGATGCAAGTAATGGCATTGTGTACTTTGTCCACCACTGGCAGTATAGCAAGACATCAGGCAGCTTTAACCTTAAATATGTGCAGCTTGACTTTTCTTCCTTCAGTGACTCAATGAAGATCTTTTTATAAGTCCACTACTCACTCTTGTACTGACTAGGTTATCATGAATTTCATAGCCTCTCTAAAGGTAGTACGCAAACAAAATCATCACAGTCAGTCCAGTTACAGTCAAATCCAGAAATCCCTTAACTGCCCATCACTGTCTCCCTCAGCAGATGTTGCTGTACCATCTTGTGATATGAATTAATGAATGCCTATCTGGTGTTGATGATGTTCTTCTCAGCAGATGCAGTTATACTTGTTAGGCCAAAATAAATAATAGAGGCTGACAAACTTCAGCTTGCATCAGGAGTAGACCCTCAAGCAGAAAATTGCAGCACATTGCAGCTAGGTTTTTCCATCAGCGAGTGGCATGAAATATGTAATAATTATGCTATTAAACATTGGTATATTGAATAATGATTTGGTTAAGATTCTGAGCATGTGAGCTTCCAAAGTAAAGTAATGAACTCACCAGGGACGAGCACACACTAAAAACTAGGAGGCTGTCAAGAGACAAAAAACCTTGAACAAAGTGTGTATGAACAAGTGTGTGTGTGTGTGTGTGTGTGTGTGTGTGCATGTGTGTGTGAAATAGAGAAAGAGAGAGAGAGAGAGAGAGTGTATGTGTGTTTTGCTTTCGTTTAGGGTAATTAAAAGCTAATATGCGGCAGAATCAGCTCTGTGCTCTCTCCTCAATTAGTGGTCGTCTATAAAAAGACACACACTTCCATTCTTTATGCTGTCGCTTAATTATGATAGATTTTCTTCTCATTCTCCTTCGTTTACCCCTCACTTTTTTCTCCCCCTCTTCTCTCTTCTATAATGAAAACATAACTAGCTGAGTCATTTTTAATCGGCCATGTTATTATGGATTTTGATCAAAAGGAGTGTTTTAGCCAACTATGGCAGCAGCTTGATTTAAGACTGTTTTCTTTTTGTTCTCTTTCATTATCGGTTTAACTTATTAGGGCTCATTGGCTTCTACATGGAGACAAAGAGAGACAAATGGTGTAAAATGGGAGGATTTTTTTGTCCGACATTGCTGCACAGAGTCAATGGGGTATGCTATCAAGGAATTAAATGTGTTCTGTGTCGAGGAATGATGTTCGGATTATGTATTGCACCGTGGAAGTAATGCATTAACTGTAAAGTACAGTGTTGGGATTTTATTGCCATGCCAATGGGCTCTTTTCTACAGTACAAAAACAAAAGAATATTTACTGCTTATGGAGAGGGAGAAAAAATGCTGACACCATTTTTGCAAAGACTCATGAGAGGTGGCACACACTCACACACACATGCATTTTTACTTTGGTCACTTTGGGGGACATTGCGTAGACTTACATTAATTTCCTGAAGACTTACCCTAACCCCAACCATAATGACATTGTGCCTAACCCTAACCTTAACCACTCACCCAAAGCATCTTTTTCCAAATGGGGACACGGCTTTTGTCCCCAGTTGGACAAGCTGTCCCCATTTAACGGTATTAAGTCTAGGTCGTGGAAAGTAGTCAGGCACACACACCCACATGATATAGTCCCTCCATGGAATGTACCATCGACAGTGGGCAGACGTAGTTGGCATCAGGAAATCTGATGCTGGACCGAAGAACAGCACCAAAGCGCTAATAATAACAACACAGGAACAGGTTCTCAGCACCAGATCCAATAGAGGTCCACTTCTCTGGTTTTTATAGTGATATCTGAAAGTAAAATTTTGAACCCCTTTCCCTTGTGTGTTAAAAAGGGTGTTTTTTGGTAATATGTGGTCTTAAATAGGTGATTTTCAAAACTTTCCATCAATGGGATTCCTTGGGACTTTTTTTCCCTCACTCAGGACATACTGAGGATAGAAAGAAATCAGTTGAGTTTGCTTCTCTTGCAATTTGTCCTAGGTTTTTTCATAAAATGACTGGACTAAATAGGGAGATTGGATTTACTGTCATAGCAATGGTGTGGACACAATCTGCCACATCAGACAGGGCCCAAAGTGCAGACTGTGAGAAGAGATGAATGTGGGCTGGACCCACCAAAGTCCAAATGAGAAACACCACAAAGGGTGATTAGGACCGTAAATGCGTGGCACTTTATCTGTCCAGGCAGATAAACAAGTACCGATCAACCAACCAGACATTGTGGGAATAGACAAGGATCAGAAAACATTAGTGGTGTGGCGCAATTCCAAGTGACAGTAACATGAGAAAGAGGGAACATGAGAAGCTGGAGAAGCGACAGAGACTGAAAGAGGAACTGGAGGGGATGTTTAAAGTAAAGTCCAGAGTCATCCTATACGGTGACAGAGCCACTCAGGGTTGTGACTCCAATGCTGGGAGATCGGCTCCAACAGATTCCAGGAACAGCAATTGAGATCTCTGTCTGGAAGTGTGAAAGTGAGAGAAGCTCATATACTGGTCACAACCCTCAATCTCCCAGGTCTCTGGTAGAGACTCAAGGTTCAGGCAGATATGCACATACCACCCATGTATGTATGTATCTGGAACATACATTTATCTGTACGCATGTCCCATTTGCTTACCCGCCCCATGGCAGAAAAGAGTCAGCTGTTCTAAAACATCATTTTAAATCTTGTGGATGTGGTTTGTGGGTGAGAGGTACTTTACATACAGTAACTAGTGCCTTTTAACTTCGTTAAGTCTGCATTACTGGTTTTGTTATTGCTGCATTAAAGAACTTTGTTCAAACCCGCATAGCTTTATTTTAAATTCTAGAGGGAATCCCAAGGTTTCCAAAGATACTAAATATGTCCTGCTGAATAATGGGGAAATGTGAAATGATGAACAAAACATCTAGATGATGGTATTTCGGGTTAGAATATTCCACTCGATATAAGCTGATGCTGTTTCAGTGAAGTGCTGCTACCAGCAGATACACAACACTGTATATGTGACAGTGTTGTAGAATTTTGGGAAAAAGTGGTTAAAGAACGATTTCACTTCCTTAAAATTTGAAGACCCAAGGGTGATGTTATGTCTTGCTGTTATGAAGTATGTATGCATACACAGACACACAGTGTTAATGCGACAGGTAAAAGAAGGATATGATGGAGAGGCACACTTTGTCTGAGTATGTGTAGTGGCTAGGAGGAAACTCATCATAATTACAGGCAGTTGCACACACTTATGCACACATATACACTAACGCTTGACAATTTCTAGGTGAGCTCACAACTTTAGATGATGGTATAGACAGATCAGCATATGCTTTGTCATTTCTCTCTCTCTCTCTCTCTCTCTCTCTCTTTGTCAGACTCAGTTTTAATGTGGTATATTTGGATCAATCATCAATCGCTTTCCTCTCCTTCAGTCCCTCCTCACCCCCCTTTCCCCTGCCTTGCGTCTCCCTACCCGTCGCTCTCTCTTTCCGTGCATCATAGGCATTCTTTATTCCACATGAATCCACTCAGCACATTATAGGCCAAACAAATGTATGTGTCAGATGCAGATGACATGATCCCAGTGCTGTAAAGACATAGAAGGAGGCATGACTGAGACTGAAGCAAGGAGGAAGGGATAGAGAAAAATTGACTAACAGAGAGAAAAACCTGTGTTGTGGCAGTAGAAGTGGAAGTAGAGGGGACTGTAGCTCTGTGGAAGTCCAGACCTGTGTGTTATCAGTGTTAGGCTGCAGGGGGACTTTTCCAAGGAGATGCACCTGCTGCCCATCTCTTGCCAACAGCACCAAGCCAGGTGACAACAGATGTGGACATTATATTCCTGAGCATTTACAGTCAACCTGACCACAGCCTCATGAGTCTTGGTTTAAAATCACACAAGGTTATCTGATTACATGTCATCTGTTTGCCCGATGCAGGGTGTTATTCCATCACATGATATGTGCAGTCTGAAAGACAAGTGCTACCACAATTCATTATCATGTATTTAACCAACTGACTTCAACCTAAAAAGTGTTACTATTGTGTGGGCTAAGGTGTTACATTGTATTGTATCTGCAGTCATTTCCCTAGAGAAGGTGTCAGCTCTTTTGAAATGGTGAAAATCAGGCTGACAAGATTTTATGTAGTTATTTATTTATTTATTCAAGATACAAAAATTGTGAAGTGAACACACCAACAGAGAATACAGCCATCAGTGTAAAAATGAAAGATAATTATAATCAAGCTATAATCAAAGACAGAAAAAATTTATTGGATGTATCCATAATGAAACAAATTTGAGAAATGGTAATGGAAACACAGTTTTTTGAGATTTTGGGTGAAATGCATGCAGGTATTAAACAGTCAAATGTTGTTTGTTTATTTTGAAGTCATAGAAATATCAGCCTTATCCTGCAGGGCAAATTTCTCACAACAAGTCAGAGGCGTCTTTTTTACATAATATATGGCAAGTACCAAGGGAAAGGTTTGCTGCAGTATAATAAATAAAATAGTTAGATATTTATTAATATGAAACTGAAAATGGACTTCTAGCATTGCACCACACACTTCCAAAAACAAATAAATAAATAAATTCACTCCTACTTTGTTGTCTGTGGTTTAGGGCTATACAGATAAATTGTCCTTAAAATACTGAGCAGGTTTGTGGAAAATCAGAAAAACATCTGACCATCCTATTACAACTCTGCCCCCAAACAATCTATCAGAAACGTAATTTGTCACAAAAATGAGAATGTTCCTAAGGAGTTGGGAATTAGGCAGGGCTGCAGCCTCACTCTGACTTATTTCAATATTTACATCAAAGAACTTACCAAGAAATTACTGTATGACACTCGACAGTTCACGGTTCCAGTCTTCCAGACTCTGATATCTCTTCGGTTTGCAGAAGATTTTGTCCTCTTGACACCCAGAAAAGAGAGTTTGCACGGTAGATTGAACATTTTGAAGAACTTCTATCAAACATGGGCTCTGAAAGCTAATAAAACAAAAGTAATGATCCTCCAAAAATGTCTTGGTTCTGATGAAAAAAAAAACTAGTTCAAGGCTGTCAAAGACAAAAAAAGAAAGTTAGAGGAGCTTTAAAAAAAAAAAAAAAATACCTTATGTATGAAGCTAGCCAACTGAACTTTTGTCATTATAAATCTGTAAGTTGCACAATGGGAGAAAAACAATTGAGCAATGAGAACTCATTTCACTCAAGTTCACAAAGCCTGATCTTAATTTAATCGGATCCAAATAAATTGTAATAAAAGCAGACGGTGCTCGGTGGAGTGCAAACCTCCACCAATTCACACTTGCAAGGCTTCTGCCTCTATTTATGTTTGTTTATCATTTGTCCTCCAGGTTTGATTATATGACAAAAATGCTTGTGAATGCAATGCAGCCAATCCTGGATATCAGATTTTCCCACCAACACATGAATGCATCACTATAGTGACGCCTAAAATAAAAAATAAAAATAAAAATCGTCTAATGTTGGAAATCCCAGATCTGAATCATCATCATAATCTAATCAACTGTATCTTCAGCCAAGAGCAATCCACCCAGGAGGGAGGACTGTTGTGCTCTCCTCTTCAAAGAAATGTAGAGTCAGATGTCGAATGTTGAGTGTAAGATGATGTGTGTGCAGAGAGCCATTTGAAGAATGTTCATTTTCCAGTGTACAGTATATATGTGCCACACTGGCAGTGAAATATGTATTTACCTCTCAAGATGAAACAATTATTTTCTACAACAAGAAGAAAATAAATTAAAGTCATGATTATGATGGACTGATAACATTATTTTAATTTGCCCGGTTGCTATTTACTGCCATTATCAACATTTACAAACATATACGTGTATGTACATGTGTATTCATGCTTTTCTGGATGACAGAGACGTGTTGTTTTAAAAGATGCTGCCTTAGCATCATGCTTGTTTGATCTACTGGTGTGCAGAGCGTGTGACGGTGACATCACGAGTCCAAATCCCAGCTCCTGCTGTGCTGCCTGCTCTCCTCTTCACTCCCCCCGCCCCTCTTCCTCTCTTTATTTGTCTCTGAAAGCTGGCAGGCAGCTCGAGGAGGTCAGATTGCCTTTTCCCTTCAGGAGGAAAAACCCACAGTTCTACAGTCACACTGCTATCTGAAGCCAACCAAAAGCCAAAGCTTATTGTGAGAGAACAGGTGTGCCTACTGTAAACCAGGCTGCTGCTATCTCAAAAAGGACCAGCTGAGAGGAGAACCCCACAGTAAATGCCATCAAAGTCGCCAAAATCTACACCGCTGTTACTGCACTTGTTTTTGTTTTGTTGCTCGGCCTTTCCTTAGCCGGCTAAGCTGTGGCATTTTCTGTCGGCCTCCTCTTTCATTCCTGCTTTTTTTTTTTTTCAATCTTTGTGATAATCTATTCTGGGCTGCTCGGCCAAGGGCAAGACTGGTGTAAGGGAGGAGGAGGGCTTGGAAGAGGAAGAGGAGGGAGGAGTAGAGGTGAATGAAACGACTAGCTCTAAGCGAGTGTCCATCTTCCTGTGAAATCAGAGTTTTAACAGTCAGAGCGCGTTCTGTATTGACCTCTGCCCTGCATCGATTCTCCTGCTCTTAATGTACTCCATGCGTGTGTTTTAGGGAGAGGGAGAGACACAGACAGGCATTCATGTTTTCGTGTGTGTCCTCAGAAACGTGTACGTGTCCCATAGTCTTCATTACGTTTCCTCATGCCCACAGAAACCAGTAGGGAATACTCACTAACTAGAAAAAGAGAAGTCCACTGAAAAAAAAATCTCACTCACTACCTCACAAATGCCTAATATTGTGTGTGGGCAAAGCAAGACATGGCAAATGTGGACAATAGAAAAACTTCAGCAGCGTATAAAGATGCAACCAAGAATAATCAAACTGAAGGAGAGAAGAAAGATACCTGGGAGACAAGAAGGGTAGTGTATGAAAAAAAAAAAAGGCAAGGCTGCAACAGACTCATGGGATCACCGAGCATTTATCACTCTCCCTCACTTCAACTCCCCTCCCCTCTTTCCCAAACACTCACGCAAATTCTCACACACTCACACACACACACACATACATTCATATACACCGCTCCGCCCTTCATCCGTGCGGCTGCATTTTTTTTTTTTTTTTTTTTTTTTATCTCTGGCCTTATTCCACAGCTTATGAATTTTAATAGGCCTCAATCAGAACACCTCAGCACTGTTTTTCTATCTCCCAAAGTAATGGACTTGAACCACCTGAGAGTTCTTAGACAGCTCTGTATTCATGGAGGCTAAGGAAGACAGAAAGAAAAAGGGAGGACTGGAGGGATGGATGATAAGGACGAAAGGGGAGGTGGATGAATAAGAGAGAGAGAGAGAGAGAGAGAGAGAGGGAGGGAGGAATGGAGGGGGAAAATGTATGCTTATGGAGGGATCGGTGATTGGGGGTGGAGTGTATGTGGGTGGTGTGTGTGTGTGTGTGTGTGAGAGAGAGAGAGAGAGAGAGAGAGAGGGGGGGGGGGAGAGAAACAGACAGTGTGCAAAAGTGTGCAAAAGACTAGTTACTGTGTTAGAAAAGCAAGTTGCTCTGTGGTTTTCACATTCTGCACTTGTAAAATTTAAAGATAACTCTTTCTAAAACAGCACCGATTCTAACCTGTTATTTCAGTCTGGTGTGCAGCAAAAGATACTGGTCCTAAACATGAAATTCAAGCAGACGACTATCCCTGATATAATTTGCGGTCACATCTACGGTCAAACCAG
>OMLB01063672.1:7863-20919 GCA_900302555.1 Myripristis jacobus | reverse complement strand
AGACAGACGGCTGTGAGCTGAACCTGTTAAAGAAACCGTTCAGCTCGTTGGCTCTCTCCAGGCTGCCTGATGGTTGCCTTTGTCTCCCTTTGCATCCGGTGATCTGCTTCATCCCAGTCCACACATCCCTCACGTTGTTCTGCTGGAGTTTGGCCTCCAGCTTCCTCCTGTAGTTCTCCTTACACCCTCTCATTTTCTCCCTGAGTTCATGCTGCACTCTCCTCAGCTCCTCTCTGTCTCCAGACCTGAAAGCCCTCTTCTTCTTGTTAAGGAGTGCTTTCAGGTCGCTGGTAATCCATGGCTTGTTGTTGTTGTACATACATACATACATACATGCATACATGCATGCATGCATGCATACACATACATACATACATACATGCATACATGTATTTATGTGTGTGTGTGTGGCTTCTAACCATTCTAACCATAGTTTTCACTGTCCATGTTGCCCATCATCCCATGAACATACCGTTTCCCATCAGAGCTCAGAGCTCTGCTGGTTCCCTTTGGACCTTTCAGACTCCACTGAAAGGCGCTGCTCTTGTGAGCACAGACCGTGAGTGGCAGAGAAGAAGCCCCAAATGTTTGTCAGGAAATGGTTTTATGCCAGAACTGGATGCACATCGACTACCATCCAGGTGAACGTAAAAACATAATGACTCATGGTCGCGAGAGAGAATCCATGCTGCTTCAAGACGAGAGGAGAAAACAAACTTAATGACTTAATGTAAACTAAAATTACAACATAAAAAATGACTGAAATCTGACAGAAATGAAAAAGAAATCATTGACTGACTAAAACAAAACCTAAAACTCTTTTAGCTTGTGTTAACTAAATTTTAACTGAAACTGCATGAAAAATAAATGACTAAAATCTGACTACAATTAAAAATCTGAGAATGTTTCTTCTTTCTTTGATGTTTGCGATATTTTGTTTTGGGTGAGGACTTTGCATAAGCGCTCTGGGCTTCTTTCCTCTCCTGAACATGTGATTTGGGTTTTTGATAACTTGATTTATTTATTTTGTGCCAATAAAAACAACAGTGGCACTTTGAAACAAGCCCCAAAATCCCTAACTCTGCCCCTGACTGCTATTCACCACGGTATATTGAAGCATAAATGCTGCTGTTTATTTTGCACTATTTTCCTTCCTTGCAGCAGAAGAATGCTACAGTGAGGTGTTGCAGAAGGCCAGAGCAGCTGTGGAGACAGACAGAGTCAGACAGGAAACTCAGAGCAGTCCCCTCTCTGGTAGTGGAGCGACACTGAAGGACAACTGCATCCTAACTGTCAGTAATCACAATAAATGTTGTCCAACAAAACAAGTGTGAAAAATGCTTCACAAAGCATGTCTCCTTTTCTCAGATATGGCACTGTGACTGCATCTTCACCGTCTGTAACCAGCCTTTTCTGCAGTGCTTTCCCTGCCTGTTATCTGAATATTGATTTTTCAGGGAATATAATGCCACTGAAATATAATGTAAATTGTTTTCCATTAAATTTTCTGCTTATCCCCTCAATATTTCCTTGTTTTTTGTATTTGTGTTGTCCTAGTAACACCCCTGGAGTCATACCATAGCCATTTTCCCTAACAATTGAAGTGAAAATGCAAAAAATTATATAGCACTTTCACAAATGAAGATAACATTTGCAAACTGTTGGAGAGAGTTTCAATCTCTGCACAAAACCTAGCATGCTAGCAACATTACTGCCTTAGCCAGAGAAAACCCTGACCTTATTGCTACTGTTATAGTGTAGAAATAAAGTAATAGCTGTGTGTTGCTGTGCTCAGTCTGCTCAGTTGGAAATAATACTGAATAGTTATTGCTTTCTGGAACTCTTTGCATATTTTCTCGCTAACTTTGAGTGTTTCTCTTTCCCTCTCCCTCTCCCTCTCCCTCTCTTTCCTTCTCCCTCCCCCTTTTTCATTTCTCTCTTTCACTTGCTGTCTCCAGTATGAGAAGCTGCTTCACATGGAGGTTGAGAGAAGACTCGTCAAAGACAATGCTGTTGCTATGACCAGCAGCCTGCTGGAGCGCCGAGACTTGCCGGGTTCCTCAAGAAAGTGGCAGAATCTCAGCAGGTACTGTTTGTACACACACCCAGACACACACACTCACACACACTGATAAAACAGATGGCCAGTTGACTGGGCTGGAATGACTGACTGTTTTGTGATTCCAAGTGTCAGGATTACTGACCTTGGCATATACATATGTGGAATCATGGATGTCATCATGTTTGCTTTGGCTCACAACATATTTTGCCCTCTGATTCAGCTTAACTGAATGGTAACGACAAGCAGTGGTGGAAAGAACGCCAGAATGTCCGGCTTAATCAGAAGTATTTTTACTTTGCTGCTATTTTACTGAAAGGGCCATACAAGTGATTTTGCATGTTGAGTGTAACATGTGTGAAATGTATATAATTTAAATCTTTTCTCCAGCCATTGGTTTCCTTTCATTCCACTATGTATGAAAATGAAATTTCAGAGATAACTTTCCTCACACTAGTGTTCCATCACTGTAATAAAGTCATCCTCATTAGTTTTTCTAAAAGCTGCAGCACTGTTGTGCTTTAATTACTTGACACTGGACAGAGTGAGCCAGTCTCTCCACCAGAAAATCAGAAAATAGTCTTTGAGGAAACGTTTGCTTTACACAGATAATTATCCATTCTGTGCTCTATTTAGATAATGCATTTCTTTTAACTGGGAAGTTTGTAAGTTCAGAATTGCATGAAGTGCATGACAAAGTAAAGGCTGAGAAAAGCCAGACGTAACTTGGTGTTGAGTGGTAGTGTCTAGTTTCTGTTGCTTATGGACTACCTAAATTTAATTGAATTTAAAATGGCGAGAAGTGCAAGTAATTAAAAACGTAGTAAAAACATACTTATATAAAATTAAAATTACTTAAAAAACAACAAGTACTTTAAAAGCCTACTCGGTTACAGCACTGTGAGTACAAATATTCAGTTACATCCATGCTTGGCAACAAAGGACACAATGTTATGAAAGACATTTGACATTATGAAAGCACAGGATTCTCTATGTTGCATTTTATTGTGTTTTATAGATGCTTCAATTGCTTGTGATCTATCTTCAACCCACTCCAGGTTTCTGCTGCCTGAGTATGTTCTCAATTTTGGCTGTGTCATTCATGGAAAAGTCCTCAATCACACTGTCAAAGTCACCAATACTGGGACAGTGCCCGTGTCCTTCCATGCAAACCACAAACCTCTGGATGGCACAGGTAACATAATGGAAATCTAGCAAGCCAGGCAATACCCACTTTTGAATCTATTATTCATATGTGGTATCTCAGAAATTACTGACAGTTTTGTCAGAATGTGGGTGAATTACGTGTCCTTCCATTGAGATGGGTGGACATTTACAATTGACTAAATGTCTCAAGGGAACAATATAACAAATAGCTGAATATTAGAACAAAAAAACCTTTCCTCACTTGAGGTCTTGCCATGAAAATCTGTACATGTATAGATACTATTGAGGGAAACAAATTAGCATTAAAACGATTTATGGTGGTGTCCCAGTTTATTGGTATTGATGTCTGCCTTCTTTTGAATATCAGATTCCAGTATGTCATTCCTTGCCAATATGAGAGAAATTATTCTTTTTTAAAAGCTTGTTTATTCTACTTGACATTATCTCTCTCATCTTTTTATTTTGCATTTGCAGTTTTCTCTTTGTTTATTTTGTTTATGATTCATTATATTAGTTTATTGTTTATTTATATATTTATTTAATTGCACTGTAATTTTCAAAATTTTGTGCCAGTATTGAATAACTGTACAAAATATCGGCCCCTGTAAGCTTCAGTTAAAAGATAATCATTATCAGTGTTGGGCTTAAAAATCCATATAGGTCAAAACAGAGATTAAAACAGTGTTAAAAGTTGTTGATCAGTCTAGTGAGAGTGCTGCATCATAGGGCTGGGCAGTATATCCATATTTTTCGATATCGTGATATGAGACTAGTAGTCCAGTAATTTTATTAAAAAACCTAGGACAAATTGCAAGAGAAGCAAACTCAACTGATTTTGTATCCTCGGTATGTCCTGAGTGAGGGGAAAAAAGTCCCAAGAAATCCCATTGGTGGAAAGTTTTGAAAATCACCTATTTATGACCACATATTATCAAAAAAACCCACTATTTTTAACACACAGGGGAAAGGGGTTCAAAATTTTACTTTCAGATATCACTATAAAAATTCACAAGTTGATTACACACACAAAGACAAGAAAAAAAGTCAATTACAAGTTCTTTGAATTCTGTTTATACATGCATATCACACATTATCTGATTTGATATGTGCTAATAAGGAATATAAGGAATAAATGCCAGAAGAGACATTTAAACAGTGAATTAAAAGGTTACTAAATATACAGTAACCTTTTAATTCACTGTTATATAGCAACCTTTTAATTCAAGGTTACTACATATATATAGTAACCTTTTAATTCACTGTTTAATGTCTCTTCTGGCATTTATTCCTTATATTCCGACTATAGGGATTGTCTGAGATTTTGGATGATATAATGTCATGATATGGTGAAGAGTTGCCTTTTCCTGGTTTTAAAATTGACAGTACAGTAAAGGGATGCAATTTTCTGAACTTAACAGATTGTTAAACCTGTTATATTATTTGCCTCCATCTGCTTGGTCATCATATCCACATTACTAATGATTGTTTATCAAAAATCTCATTGTGTAAATTATTTGTGAAAATAATTTTGGCACTTTATGGGTACTTGTGAAATCAGTCAAAAATATTGTGATATTTGATTTTTTCCATTTCGCCCAGTCCTATTGCATCATTTTTTTTATTGTAAGTGTGCAGCATGTTACCATAAGTATGTTTCTTTCACTTCATTTTTACTGTCACTATGCTCATGCTTACTGTTAGTGCGCCTTGTGTTTTCTTGATGCTGCTTGTCTTTCCTTTTTATGTAAGACACTAAATAAACCATTATGGTATTCTTGTGCTTCCCAAGGCTTCAGTACAGAATTTCAAAGAGTGAAGAACCTGCCTTGCACAGAGACACAGACATTCTGGGTTAAATTTGACCCGCGAGGAGCCAACCTGCCAATGGGGGACATTAGCGTTGTCATGCCAATACAGGTACAAATGCACATGCATAAGCATGTGCTCATCCACACAAATCCTCATTCTCTCTACTTCCTGTTAACTTTGTATGTCATGTTTATTTTTCTGTTTAGAGAGATGGAGAATTCCTATCAGATTGTGATTTTATTTTGATTAACAGGTGTCTGGAGGCCCCACAGTCCAAATCCGGCTTTGTGCAGTGGTGACCATGCCGGCCATCACTGTTTCCACATATACATTGCAGTTTGACAGTGTGCAGTGTGGCATGTGTCAGGTGCATAATACACTATTATATAGTAAAATTGGATTAGAAGATACAATATATACAGTATATTATGCTGTCATACAAAGGCAAATATCTGTTGCGACTTTTTGTGATTGCAAGGTCAAAGGTGCTATTTAGTATTGTGACTGAATGATGAAAGGCCATTAAATGATAAATAGTGTATCAAGTATTTACACTTGAACCTCTAAAAGTTTTTATTGAAGCCACTGACCAGCTAATTTAGACTTTGACTGAAATGAAAGCTTGAACTCTGGTTGTATTTCTGTAAAGTAGTCAGAACATTAACTTTCAACTCTGATTACGGAATAAATGCTGGTGCAACATCACAACTACATGCTTACTGAAAATGAAACCATACTGTTGAGAAGTCACTCAGATGGTGGTCTAAATACTATGCGCTATGTAACCTCCACCATCAGGTAATGACGATACAACTGTTCAATCACGAGTCTGTACCCTGCTGCTGGAGCATAGCTGAGGATGTGAAGCCCTGCAAGAAGGTATCGACCAACCACAGTTGTTTAGTTGTTTTAAGAGTTTTTTAAGAGTTGCTGTCACCTAAAGGTGGGTTTGTGGAATTACTGGTATTAAGAGTTACAGCCTTATCTCATGTTGCTGTGATGTAACTTACACTACACACTACTAGCAGTTAGTTATTTAGTTGTCCAGAAACTTGTCAGTCTTCAAAATCATTTTTTATGGCAAGAAAAATATTTCCTCTGGGGTCCCAAAGAAAATATTTGAAACTGCATCATTACTACATAACACACTACTAGTAAAGGCTGCCTACCATCTTTGGCATTTGCTGCCAGCTTCAGCAATTTCAATTTAGAAAATTAATGGCATGGCATGCCTTTAACTAAAGACTGGTATGTAATCTTGCCCTCACATAGTCTGGCCTTGTCTTCTTGCAGATAAACAAGTTAGACAAGTTCCTGCCTTACTATCTGCGTAAAAAGGCCTTGCAGAAGCAGTGCCCTCCCCCAGTGGTATTTGAGATGATGCCCCACTCTGGCCTGCTCTACCCCAGAGACCGGGTCGACGTCCAGATCAAGTTCAGCCCTGCAGAGGGGGTAAGCCACTTCATTAAGCAGAGGGGCATGGCATAAAAAATGATAGCAGAAAAGCATTGTTTAGTAACCCAACTAAGGGTACATACGAAGGATAGGCATCTATAAGCTTTAAGCTTCAGCCTAATCCTTTTGATCACCATAACAGTGCAACTGTTTTTGTTTTGTTTTTTTTCTCTTGGATGTATGATATTGTTGATGTACTATTCTATTGATACTGTGATGATGATCAAATAAACTAAACTAAGCTAAAAACTATAAACTAAACTACAAAAAGAACTCATCCAGCATCGAATAAATATTTTTATTGTTAAGCAATAATACTTAAATAACAGTATTCGTAATGATGCAATTAATTCTCCTGTCAAGCAGTATAGTTCTAATACCATTAGTGGTGATTTTCAGTCTGCATGTTGATGTTTAAATTAAGTGTAATGCAATCAGTGGTGGTTGTCAGATATATTACAATGGTTCCAAATGTAACCAAGCCAATCAGAGATGATGACTGGGGCTATGCATTTCATAATTTAAAGGTAAAACCTGTGACTAGATACCTATGGTTAGATACAAGGGACATCTCCCAGAGTTTAGAGGTAATCACCATTTTGACACAACATACTATGTGACAAAATAAGTTGCGGACCTGAGGGGAAGCCGGGCAATTTCACAGCAGCAATAGTATAATATAATATATATATATACTGTAAAAACTACAGATACAAACAAGATAAAAACAAGATTAAAAAAATACTAAAAGTCAAAGATATGCCATGTTTATTATGCGAAAATGTTCTAAATGCAATTACGAATGCATCTAATGCACAGAATATGTGCATCGAAGTATAGTTACAATTACAAGTTATATTTGGCAGAGGGAATTCATAAAGTGCATTTTTTGGGGATGCGGGGGTGTACATGATCCATTAGGTGAGAAGGTGTTCCCCAAAGAGCTGGGTTTTTAGCTTTGTCTTAAAAATTGAGAGGATCTCTGGAGAGTGAATGTGAGTGTAATGGAAGTAGTAAGGAGGACGCTTACCTACTGTGTGTCTCCGCAGCGTGCCTACAGCAGGCAGCTGGTGGTGTGTGTGGCTGATAGCACCCAGCGTGTGCTGATCACAGCCCAGGGGCAGGGTGAGGAGCCTCAACTTGAGTTTTGTCCCTTGGAGCTGGATCTGGGGCCTTGCCTGCCTTTAAGTGTAGGGGATGAAGCTGAGGTCATCATCAAAAACCCCTGCCCTTTCCCCATTGAGTTCTACTCCCTGGAGTTCGACACACAGTATCTTGAGGAAGAAAAGGTATCTCTCCCTCTCTTTTTTATTTTGTTTAAAAAATGCTTTGCAACATGTTCAGGCTGTCTGCTTACATAGTACACACACATCATATCATATTTGGGCCCTGTCTGAGTTTATAAACCAACTTATCCATAAGTGGGGGAAGTATTGACTGATATTGCCAAGATTTTTGAAAATGGCTACTGTAGAATAATCTTGCTCTCAATCACCACCAGAAGAAAATGTTAGAAAAAAGAGTGCATTTTTGTGACAACAACACAAGATGGAAATATTGCTCTCTGATTTTGCCCATGCAAAGCTTTTATGAAGAGAGGCATTTCCAGTATTTTGAATGTCTGCATCAAAATCTGAGAGCTTCTCCTCAGCCTGAAATTTTCTTGTGTTTATTTAGCAATATTTTCATTTAACATTTCTACCTGGAAAGGATGGCATTGCAACATATAGGTCTATTTGCCTTTCAGACCAATATGTGTACTCCCCTTTGCTTCATCTTGTGCAGATCCTGCGTGTGATGCAGGGTTATGATGAGCACAACATCCTGCTTCTGCCTCCCAGGACCCCTGGAGACACTCTTCCCCCAGAACTGCTTGACCACTACAATGAACATTACTCCCAGATGGCAGACAACGGTAGCTCCAGACAACATTCACACCTACGTTTAAATGCAGGCATGCAAATAATATGTCTGCAGGTCTGCATATATTTACACTTCAGAAGCAAAATTTGTCATTTATTATAGCCTTGAAGATGCTGTTTTTGATTGTAATTTATCGCAACCAACTGAAATACTGGAAATTTTGTTGTCTTGTATGTAAATTTGATGCCAGAATGAATTAACACAACACACAAACATACATATACACTCTTTTCCCAAGTTTATCAGTATTGTCCACCATGTTCTCCTTTGTCCTGTTAATACACATTGACTGAGGCACACACACACACACACACTCTCATTCTCTCTCTTATGCTTGTGTGTTATGCATTCTGTCCATTCAGAGAAGACCAGTGCAAGTTGCAGAAGCAGTTTGGGGCAGCTAGAAACGACTCCTGTCTCCAGAGCAGTTGCCCGCCACATGGGTATTGACATGCCACCTGAGAACCTAGCTGCACGCAGCCAGCGAGGCATCGCTCTCATCGTATATGGTGCCCCACTGACAGGTGGGCACTGACAGCAGTTGCATTTACATTGGAAACTACAGAGAGGATCTTTCTTCACTGGCAGAATTTTTTACTTCTTTAAAATTGAACAACTCTTTAAGGTTCAATACTAGACTGAAGGACAGTGGACTGCTATTTTACAGGGCATAGATAGAAGCTTCAAGTTAAGGCACAGATTTTAAAAGTATTGAAAGACAAACAGCTTTATTCCTTAGATGCATAAGTGGTGCAAAAATGACCTGTGTCGGTTGTTTTTTAGCAATAACTTTGCCATGAAAACCTCATCCTTTCATGTTCTAGGTATTCTTAAAAAATCTTCAAAATGTTTTATTTACTTTATGCACTTTTTAAGAAAATACATGTATTACTACCTTAAGTTTCCATAAGTGGGTCATAAAAGACCCACATTTCCTATGGAATCTTCTTATGGAATCTGAGAGCATTTGATCCTGACAAAGTATAAAGTCTGTTTATTGTGGATCATACTTCAAATGTCTGTGGTGTAACAACTTACCAAGAGTATTTTACATGTTGTCTTTATATAATATTATATCCTATCATATTAATATTATCCATATTATATACATCTTTTTTTACTGCTGGGACTCTTTTGTGACACTAAATTGATAACTGATGATTGATAAGTGCATAACATTGTACATTTACTACGACGGATAGCCAGCTAACACCATATAGCTAAGCTGGCTATTTAGTAATAGTAATAGTAGTTGCTTTATTTATATGGTATTATTCACAACAGCTTGTCAACATCATTATATGTTGGGTTGGTGTTTTGTCGACAGAAAGGAGCAACAAGAGAGAAGTATATGCTTAGGCGATGAGTCTAGGACATTTGTTTTAGATTTTTGCATCTATAGCCAAAGTGCATTTATTAGTTTAGAAGCCCATATAGTGTATGGGTTGTTAGTTCTATTTGATAGTTATTTAATAACGTTTAGCACAAAGGATAAAAATAATCATATTAAATTATTGAAAAATAATTTTTGATTTAGATTTATGTTACTTTTTTCATTTTTGACCCCCCACACTGGAATAGTGTAGGTTCTAGTCAAGTATGCATCTAATGGTTAGCTATTTTACTTTAAATGTTGTGAGGCAATAGGGAGTCTCAAATGTGTCTTAATGTGTGTTTCTGTTTCTGTGTGTGTGTGTGTGTGTGTGTGTGTGTGTGTGTGTAACCCTCTTTCTCCAGATCAAAGCAGCACAGCAGCAGCCCTAGCACATCACTATGGAGGGGCGTGTCTGAGAGTTGATGAAGTGGTTACAGAGGTGCTGACCAATGGCACTTCGCCTGCGAGCCTGACTGCAAGACATCTCTATGACCACGCTGCTGCTGAGCATGCTCAGAGGAAAGCAGACAAGGCTGGTTAGATAAAGAAACAAGATCACAGAGATGAACTAAGAAAGACTGAGATTTGTCCTTCTAGATTTTTTAGATTGATTCTTCATAAACAAGCAACATTTTAATGTAGAGTTTGTATGTGTGTTTGGGAGGGTGGCTGTATCCAAGAAGTTGAGATGACCCAGTGAGCAACACACTTCCTTACTGTGCCCTTAAAAAGTAACTAAGCCCCAAACCCAAATCTTTGAGAAGCCTGACTTCAAACAATATAAGTATGGTGCCTTGTCTGTGGTGGCAGGTAGTGTCACCGCTTGTCGTACTCTGAGTGGTGACTATTATTTAACCATTACTGCCATTTTAGATGTGTAATTATAATAATTATTAATATAGTTTGACAGTAATGTGATTATTAATCTTTCTAGTAATTTGTGCTTTGTCCAGTATTTTTTTATTTTGTTTTGTTTTGTTTTGGCTAATTTTCTAATAATTTTCTTGTAAATTCTTACTGATTTTCTGATCATTTCCTGTCAATTTTAAAAAATAATTTCTTGCTAATTTCTTGCCTTTTCCCCATGGTTTTGAAAGAAATCAAGTGATCAAGCGTGAATCAAGGGTTACTTGGTTACTTCGGTTGCCACCAAAGACAAGGAACCCTACTTTTCACCATTAGACACCAGCTTTCACACAGATTTGGGTTTGAGGATTAGTTACTCTTTAAGAAAGACACTCTTCTACTTCTCCATGATTGCATGATTCCCGCTCACCTTTCCATACTCTATGTAAGCAAATACAAATGAAGTGTTCAAATACAATAAACAAATAAAAAATATCCATGTCATTCCAGCTCAGGCTTCTCAAGATACAGAACTAGAAGCTGTTCTCGCTGTACCTCCAGCTCCAGAGTCAGTTACCACCGCTGTTGTTAGTGCAGAGGTTGCTGGTGCACTCAAAGAGGACAGCAGCCACAGTGATGAACCCAAAGCTCCACCCTCCAACCTTTCCCAGGTACTGTAGCTCTTGAAATTCTGCAGTGGCTGAATGTTCATTAACTTGGGGAGGGGGCAGGGGGCAATGTGTCAAGTTATTAGAGTCATAAATCTGCAATGAACACTGTTCTTTGGTCAGGCGACTATTTATTATTATTTTTTTTTATTTATTTAGAGTGTATAGGGGTTAGAGCATTATGATGGATTTGAACATATGGTAGCCATTTTTGTCCATCAAAAGTTGTTGCAGGATGTTTGGGTTGATACCATATGTTCCACAGGTGTAAAATAGTGCAGAAAGTAAACCTTTTTTTACCACACAAGAATTAATATAAATGGTCAAAAATCCCTCCAAAATACAACATTAAGACACAAAGACTTTGAGGAACACCACTGAAAAATTCATGCTTTGATTGGTGTCTAAAACCTTTGACGGACAACCAAGCATGACATCAGCTAATTCCCTAGGGTGTCTAGTTTCATATGATACAAAAAAAAAACAGTAGGACAGTTAAGGAGTTTTGCAGTATCACTCTTTAAGGATTGCTGCCCTAATGAATATCTGATAATCAGCATGACCTCAAGCTAGGTTGCCTCGAGATTTCCATTGTAATATCCACAAATAGTCAGTAAGTTGTCTGTAAGGCAGTGTTTCATAGCCCTCATCTTAACCATAGCTGTAATCATCACCAGAGTTCGGAAGGCAGCGTTGCCTGTCAACAGTGAGGGTAAAAAAAAACCCACAGCGATATTCAGGCTTCTCTCCTTCCCGTTGACCATTCACCATGTATGTAAATTGTTACAATGTAGTTCACAGCCATTAATGCTATTAATGATTACTGTAAAAGATTTGTAAAGCAGAGTGATACATATAGTTAAACATCAGAGTGCTGTTCTACTGAACATCAGTACCAGTGGAATGCCTCTTTTCTAATCAAATCACTCAGAATGAGATCTGAGAACTGTTGTGTAATTACGGATATACTATCAACTAATCGTAGCATTTGGGTGGCTTTGACTTGTTGCAGTCAACAGGAGAGTTTCAGGGTGGATAGTATTTGGGTAACTTCACATGAACAGTAGGCTGCCTTTGAACTGGGAAATGTGACTTTCATATGTTTGATATTTAATAAAACAAAAATAGGAAAATGAACAAATCAAATATAAAAAATACTGAAATATTAGTACAGCAGTTGTTATTAATGCTGTACTTGATGTGCAGGAGCGTCAGAAGCAGCTGGATGTGATTTTGAATCGGGTAGGGGATGTGGCCACACTCAGGAATCTCCTTTCAGTAAAACTACTGGTTGATATCCTGGCTGAGAGATTGCAGGTAAGATTACACACTAGCCCACTGAGATATGGCTGCAATAGTGTATTTGTGCTAACTTTCACTTCTAAAATTAAAATCAATAAATGCTTAGAATAAAAGTGTTTCTGTTTAATTGTGGTGAGGGAGGAATCTTTATCATTTTTTAAAAATAAGTTATCGTTTTTGGCCTCTATATTTAATTAGAGGCCAATATCAGTGCCATTTATATTCAAAAACCATATATTGAACTAACAACATTAATACAGTTTACATAGTTTTATTTGAGTTTTCCTTGTTCTTCAGTTTTTCATGCTTGCTGTCCTTGTCTTGCCATTGTCATCATTGTGGTTGCTGCCATCGCTGTGGTGATAGCTAAGTGATTGTCACCGTGGCGTTGTGATTGATGGCCTGGAGTCTGTGTACACTCACTCAGTGGCCAGCACACTACAAGTGGTCCT